>CM070652.1:3032500-3327408 GCA_036346575.1 Dendrocalamus sinicus
CTGAGGCTACCGATGCTCAGCTAAAGCTAGGTCAGTCGAAACTGGGGGAAAACTAAACTACCGAGCAAACTCTAACTCGCACAGACTAAACTACGAACGAACTAAATAAACGAATGAACAAAGGACAACGAGACGAACGACCGTACGAATGGACGTCGTACGACCGAACGAACAAACTACAGAACGGACTGACTACACAAAAGACTACGATGACTACACGAATGACACAACGACTAAACGAACGGACACGACTACCGATCGACGATCTAACTAACTACCGACCGCGAGACAGCAAAAAGGAAGTCGAGAAGCACTGGGGGAGTCTAGAAGCACGTAGGGAGTCGAGAGAGAAAGAGAAGGAAGACGGTCGACAGCTAACTAGACGATGACGGCAGGACAACACAAGCACAAAACTACGAATGACTGCACAACTTAACTACCAATCGACCGTGGAAAGGAGAAAATAGGGAGGTCGAGAAGCAAGGGGGAGTCGAGACAGCGCGAGGAGAAGGGACCGGTCGCCGGCTAGCTAAATCGCGCAACTCTCAAGCATACACAAATACTAACACTGACAATAGGACATCAATACGCAGGAAGCACACACACTGACCATACTAATAACAGAACACAAATTGCACAGTTATCACAATAACAGAAGTACAGAACAGGGCACAATAACAGAACGGGATCCCATAACAGAACTCAGATTAACAGGTCACAATAACATAACCACAGATCATACATCACAGTTCACAAATCAACATGCAAAAATGAGCAGTAAAGTGAGCAGTAAATGGAGAGGGGGAGTTGATTCAACCGAAGGGACTAGAAGCAGCAGAGGAGAGGTGTCAGCGGCGCCGTGGAGTAGCAGCAGTCGGTGTCGAAGAAGAGGAAGTAGGCGGCGGTGGAGAGGTGATGAAGAACCAGAGCTCGCGTCGGTGGAGAAATCGTCGCCGTCGGTGATGGTTCTGCGGATATCGGTGCGGTCGGTGGAAGAACTGCCGGTGATGCCGTCGGTGTCGGTGGAGACGCCGGCAGTGAGGGCGGCGCGATGTAGAAGCGGCGAAGGGGGGCGGAGAAGGCGGACGACAGAGATGTAATGGCGCACCGGGCTCGGATCGGAAATGGGGCAGTGGCCGGTGGATCTGGGTTTGGTGGCGCGGTGGCGAGGCGTCGGTATCGGCGCACGGATGGAGCAGTGGAGGCGATGTGGTGGGTGACCGTCGGCGCCGGAGCAGAGGATGGGGGAGGAGAGCAAGGAGGCGGCGGCGCGTGGGTGCTGCGGAGGAAGAGCAAAGAGGAAAAGGCGGCGGCTGGAAGAGTGGGGAGTGCCGGCGCCGGTGGTGAGAAGAAAGAGAGAGGCAGCGCGGGTGGTGCTGTGGAGGAAGAGAAGAAGGGAGGAGAGGATGCGGATGGCGGCGCGGATGGAGAAGCGGCCGAGAAGGGAGGCGCGGTGGAGTAGGGTTGGCCGAGAGGTGGTGAATGGTGGAGATGGAGCAATCGGGGGCGCACCGACGAGCTGCGACCCGGCGCTCGCCGGCGGCCGGATTTGGAGGAGGAGAATAGGGGGAGGAGAAGAAGACGTTGGGGGAGACAGAGAAGAACCGGGCTCAAGCAAAATATGGGTGGCGGCTAGGGTTTTTAGTGGATTGGGGATTTCGGTATTTTTGCGGTTTGGTCCTCCCAATTTCTGGAATTTACAATGAAGTCCTTCCCCATTTGATTTCTTCCGTTCTGCCCCTCTGTAAGTCCGATTTCTTCGCGAAAAGATCCCACGCGTTCGTGATGTCGCGTACATCTGTACGGAGCAGTCCCGAGAGTCTAGATTTGTCGTTTATGCGCCTCGATCGCGCCGGCCTGCGGAAAAATATAGAAAAGTGTAAAATGGTCCATTTCGAGCAATTAATTATAGGAAAGCATGTAAATGATTATAAATGATCTCAAAATGTGAAAAATATGAGGGTAAAATGACGGGTAAATATATGTTAATATGACGCATGTCAGTAACATGGGTTACCACTGGAATTAGAGAATGTTTTATAAAATAGTGGAGACTTAGGTCAGTGGTTGATTTGAGATCGGTGCAGGAAATGCCCGAGGTTCAGATTGTTGGATTGGCTCGCCCAAGTCAATTAAGGACCTAATCCGTGTGCGCTCATTTCTACACCCAATCGTATATCCACAAGCCTAGTGTGGGATAGGCCTACGCAATTGTAGCTAGGTTGGGGATAGCCAGTGGGGTCATTGTCCGATTAAAAAAAGAAACAAAAGTGGGGGTGAACCTATAGGGGTCACCGCTCGGGAAGGACCTGAAAGCTCCCTGCCCTTGCATGGAGTACGCACTCGCCATAAGGGGGTTACCTTAACAACGGAGGTACCTTAGTGTTGAAGGATTCCTACCTCCGGAGTGGGAGAAGCCTCTGGACTAAGCATTATGAAGGCTTTGTTTTGATTACTCAATTGCATGCCTATGGAAGCGTGTAATGGTCGATATTATGAGATAATCATATCTTGTAGGTAAAGTTGTACACCTTTATAGAGTGATAATCTATTCGAATAGTTGTGCCCCGATCATAGGCAAAGTGTGAAAATACCATAGTGTGTAGTTCTCACAAATGGTTACTGGTTAGTGGTGCTTATGAACTTGGAATGGTGGAATGACGTCCACGGTTTGGACATGGTAAGTAACTGTGAGGAGAGTTGCTCCCACAAAGTATATTTGAATATGTACATTTTGATTTCAGTTAGAGTTGGCTAAGTCATAGGTTTGGAAACTAGCTATATGATATTGACAAATTGACTTTATGCAAAAGAAACATAATTCCATCCTTTGGTTAAACCTTGCATATAGATAATAGCCCTTTAAATGCATTCTACTATAGGGACTTGCCGAGTACATTGTGTACTCAATCTTGCTTACTTTCATTAGAATAGATAAAAAGAATAAATGATACTTCAAGTTTTCATGTTAGGCCTACAACCGCACTGAAGCGTTTCTATGGAGATTTACTTCAGATCTTCTGAATGTAACTTAAGCGCTACATGACCGGGCTTTCCACACACTTGACATGTCAGCCTATTCCCTGTAGGCATGGTATTGTTGTTGATGTTGCTGTTTTGTTGGCCGCGATTATCATTGTAGCTTTAGCCACGACTGTGACCGCGACCTCCTTCGCATGATGCTATGTTGGCAGACGACCCCCCCCCCCCAAAACTTGGTACACTGCGTTATTTTACTCCTAACACAGCTTAACACTCAGCATATGTGTGTACAAGTCACTGAGTCTGATGCGATCCGTCCGTGTGGAGAGGGACGCGATGAGTGGATCATAGTCAGCGTCGAGTCGACAAAGCATGTAGATGATGATCTCCTTCCCCAATGGATGCCCCGTAGCAGCAAGGGCATCAGCAAGACTCTTCACCTTGTTGAAGTAGTCGACGATGGAGAGATCTTTCTTCTGCACAGTGGAGAGTTGTCGCCTGATCTAGATCATCTGTGCCCTGGATTGAGACATGAATATGCATTCAAGGGCCGTCCAAACCTCTGCTACAGATCCCAAGAAGAGAACCTACGAAGAGTAATGAGGACCATCAATTCTTGAAAAAGCAAGGTGTTGTACTGTGGATTTGGAACCTATGCAGTTCCTTTGTCCATTGTCTGCATCATGGATCTTGCTGGTGCGATGCTTCTTCCATGAATGAAGCCCAAGAGTTGTTGGTCACAGAGGAATGGAAGGAGCTGTGCCTTCCAAAGGAGATAATTATCTCACATTAGCTTGTGATGAGATGGCCAAATGAGGTCGTGGACGGGAACATGCCGGCAGGCATGGTTGCACCGATCGCTGTTGAGATGGAAGTCGATGTCATCGAAGTTAGACTAGGCGACATCATGGTAGAAGAGGAGGCTCTGATACCATATGAAAATATTTGGAGAACTTCCACTATGTCACAACGACGTTGGGGATCATGTTATATATGCAAAAGTCCAGGATATGGACGAGTACAGGAACTGACCTTATGTCGGCAGTGAATAGATTATATCTTTACCGTGCGAGTCTACAACACAAAGTTGGAGGAGATAAGCTACCAAATAGACATCAACAATTCTATCATGTTAAAAGAGGAGATTTCGATGGAGTCAGTCAACTTATTAAGATTTCATCAAATTGGACCCCTCTTAGTAACTATGCATGAGCTGCAAATCATAACTCTCCTATGAGTGAAAGAATTCCAACATTCTCTTTGAATCTGTACGCCCTGGCACTGGCCCTCCATTCGGCGTGTGGCTTCTTTGACCCTGCCCGCTTGTTGCGCTTCGGCATGGCCTTCACGATGACTCGCTGGGTCATGTGCAGCCCTCCTTGCCTGCTCACTTCCAGCCCCAACCCAAAGTCCCAAACCCCTCCTCAAAGCCGCACGGTAGAGAAGACAGCGGCAAAACCTACCAAAAATCCCCCAAATTGGCCACCGCCCGCACGTCGATGCAGCCATGGTGACCTCCTTCGCATTTGATTCCTCCACCGCCGTGGGCTCTATTGCGTGCGTCCTCGCCCTTCTTCTGCACTGCCCCAACTGCCTTCTTATTCTCCCAGCCCACCATGGCTTCCTCCTCCCCCCCCCCCGGCGGTCCGTGCCTTCGAATCCTCTATCTTATCCTCCTCCGCCGCCACCTCCTCTACTCCCGCTTTTGGCTCATCCCTCTTCGCATCCTCCCCTGCCTCCATGTCCGCCACACCTCCTCCCCATCCCCTTTTGGATTCAGATCCATTGGTTTTTCATTCGTTGACTTCGCTCAATACACCGCTCCCGCCCCCTCAGCCACATCGGCACCATCCCAACCGAGAGAAAATTGATATTATGCCACTCCTTTGGAGTGACTTCGATAAAATACCACTCTCTATAACAATTGTTAAAATGCTATCCAATATATAATTAACTCTATAATTTACCATTTTAGGGGTTTTATCTATTTCTTTTTCATTTTTAATTTCCCCCCAAAATTGCATAGGAAATATTCATAATACCCTCCTTTTAGCCATTCCTTTCGAGTCTCTTTGTCTCCGTTCGATTCATTCCAGCAGACTCAATCCTTCCCCCTCCCCCATTAATTTCATCGATCACTCCTCTTGATCCGAGCTCCTCTCGCGGCAGGTAGGATTCGTCCGTTCTTGGGGAGGAGGTGTCCGGACAGGTTGCAAGGGTGGTTCTTGATTTGGATTGGTTTGTTTTGGTTTTGGATTTGTGAGTGCAGATGATGGGGGCGGAGAATGCGGAGCTGGGGTTCGAAGAAGGGGTAGGGGAGGACGTGGTGGCCGGCTCGCTGCTGCCGGCCAGGAAGATGCAGGCGTTCGACTTCGAGTCGCTCTCGCCCGGGAGCAAGTGGCGGAGGGCGCTCACCAGCGTGTGCGTCGTCATCTTCCAGGTCAAGATCAACGTGCTTCTGCCGTTCGGGCCCCTCGCCGTCATGCTCCACTACCTCCCCGGCAAGCACGTAAGTAATGGCCAACATTACTACTCATTAGTTGTTGTATGTTTACTGGCGTCTTTGAATGAATCGAGACTTGAGTCTGCTGGAATGAATCGAACGGAGACAAAGAGACTCGAAAGAAATGGCTAAAAGGAGGGTATTATGGATATTTCCTATGCAATTTTGGGGGGAAATAAAAAATGAAAAAGAAATAGCTAAAACCCCTAAAATGGCAAATCATAGAGCTAATCATATATTAGATAGTATTTTAACAATTGTCATTTAGAGAATGGTATTTTATCGAAGCCACTCTAAAGGAGTGGCATAATATCAATTTTCTCTCCCAACCGAGCCATGCACGACTGTACATAAGGCTAGACCGACGAACGGGCTGCGCTCGAATCAGACTTGTATTCATTTTGGGCCGGCATGGGACTCTATTTTTATTTTCAATCCAAATCGGTGGGCCGACTGGCTGTGCTCCATGCCGCCGTTGGTTGCCAGACCTCCACTGCCTTCCGTCCATTGGACTCTACAAAGGGAATACCGTGACACCAATCTACAGGCGCAAACGACAAAGAAAATAAAGGGAATCCTAAAATTCGAGCACCCAGAAAACCATCCATTGGACCATCGGATAGTTGGCCATGGCCGCCCTCCGGCCATGTCCCGCTGGCATTGTCGCTCCCGTGTCCTCGACCTTGGGTGCAAACCGCCTCAGTAGCTCGTCACCTCGCACTCGCAGTATCCTACCAATAGGCTGGCGTAACACTTGAAATACATCGACTTCTAATTTTAATTTATTTTAATTTTTTTGATTTTTTTATCTTTTCTTTTTTCGCTTATTCTTTACATTGCCTATGACGATGTAACCATTTTTGTTTTTTTCATTTTAATTTTTTTAATTGAATGATTCAGAAAAACTAACAGCAGCTATATTATAATTTTAATAAAAATCAATAGCTAAAACTAAAAGACAGAAGTTTAAGTTATTTGGAGCGGGCTCATATGCCACTAAAGTTACTTCGTGTGAGTATACTTGTCATGGATAATCGTTGTTACTGAGAGATCATTTTTACTCTTGTCCGCCCGGTACATGAAAAAAAAACTTGGCTAGACGTTATTATGCCACTCGAAAATAGATACGTCATTGCTTGTACCTTGTACTTCACAGCGTCCGTTCTTTCTGCTCCTGCGATGCTTCCAGAAATTCGCCCACCCAGGGAAAATACTTAACAAATCTAGCAGAAAAGCCTAGCCAAAATGCAAGAACACAACGATCACAAGGGCCGTTGAAACAAAACCGAATTGCCAAAAATCAAAATTTGAGTTCAATTTGCGTTTTTGATTTGCTCTCTTGCTTCCTAGCCCTAAACCGCACAAATCTTGAAGCAAAGCACCCCTTAATCCCTGCCATTGCTGCCCTGAACAGAAGAGATCGCGCGTCACTGTGCTTCGTCCGGCAAAAATCACCGCCGCCCGAAAATATCACCGCCGCCGCTCCCGTTTCTTCGCCGCCAAGCCAGGCACACCTCCTCGCGCCTTCCCGTGCCTTCGAGCCCCTACCAGCTAGCCCCCGCCCGTCAGCCCTCCGTACTGCCTTGCCTGCCCCGCTCTGGCACACCCTGTCTCAGCCGGCAATCGTGGCAGCGCCACCGGCCACGCACCACCACCGCGCCTGCTCCCTCTCGCGCCTTCCTCTCTCAGCCGCCCTGCCGCCACCCTGTCGCGCCCTTGACCGCCGCACCTTCGCGCCCAAGGCAGCCCGCGTTCACACGGCAAACCATGAGCCCGAAACCGCCGCCTCCGTGGTTTCCCCCTCCCCTCTCCGGTGCCAACCGCCTTTCCCGCCTATTTAAGTCACCCCAACCCTCCACAATGAACCTCACACCTCCCCTGAAGCTCACCAAGCACCCCAAGGTCCCCAACACCTTCCCCATTCCCGGTAATTGTCGAATTCCCAAAGGAAGAACCCTAGCTCAATGTCGGCCTTCCGCTCCATAGTTCTTCAATTCCTCTCGGCAGTAGCCTCCCAGCATTCCCAGGAGCCTTCCCCGACCGCCACATTAGCTTCCTAGCCCCTCTTCTTCTCCAGTACCGAGCACCACATCACTGCTGAAACCGCCCGCCGTGGATTGATGATACCATGTAGGAATATGAGAATATACTGCGATGGATTGATGATTGTATTGAGCCTCAAGGACGGTTTATATAGAGTACAAGGCTTGGAGGGCAAGAAGCCGCATATGGAGATAAGGCAGATATTATGGGATTACAAATACTATACTACCAAATATAGAGATATGCCAATATACTCTAATATTATCTAGCAACTCTATTATGAGCGAAAGAATTCCAGGGCTCTTCCTGAATCTGTACGCCTTGGCGCTGGCCCTCCATTCGGCGTGTGGCTTCTTTGACCTGCCTACTTGCTGTGCTTCGGCGTGGCCTTCACAATGACTCGCCGGGTCACGTGCAGCCTCCCTTGCCTGCTCGCTTCTAGCCCCAAAGTCCTCAACCCTCCTCAAAGCCACACGGTAGAGGAGACAGCAGCAAAACCTACCAAAATTCCTCCAAATCGGCCACCGCCCGCACGTTGGCGCAGCCATGGCGACCTCCTTCACATTCGAATCCTCCATCGCTGTAGGCTCTACCGCGTCCTCACCCTTCTCCTTCTCCACCGCCCCAACCGCCCTCTCATTCTCCCAGCCCACCGTGGCCTCCTCCTCCCTCGCCCCCGCCTTCGGTTCCTCCCTCTTATCCTCCTCCACCGCCGCCTTCTCTGCTTCCGCATCTGCCCGCCTCCTCCTCCTCCCTATCCCCTTTTGGATTCAAATCCACAGGTTTCTCATTCGCTGACTTCGCTCAGCTGCCGTCCCCTCCGCCACATCGGCACCATCCCAGCCGAGCCCTGCACAGCTGTACATGAGGCTAGACCGACAGAACGGGCCAGGCTCAAATCAGACCTGTATTCATTCTGGGCCGGCTTGGGTCTCGGTTTTTATTTCTGACCCAGATCGGTGGGCCGACTGGCTCTGCTCCACGCCGCCACCGTTGGTCGTTAGAGCTCCGCTGCCTTCCGGCCATTGGACATTTGGACTCTACAAGGGAAATAAATACCGTGACTCTACAAGGGAATCCTAAAATTCGAGCACCCAGAAAACCATCCATCCGACCATCGGATAGTTGGTCATGGCCGCCCTCCGGCCATGTCCCGCTGGCATTGTCGCTCCCGTGTCCTCGACCTTGGGCGCAAACCGCCTGAGCAGCTGGTCGCCTCGCACTCGCTGTATCCTGCCGCTAGGCCGGCGTAACACCACGCTCGTCAAGGTGCAGGAGGGCAAGATGGCCCCTCGCCTGCGCCACAGCCACGCGATCCACGCTCACAAGGGCGCCGCTGATCAGCCCGTCGGCCCGGATCCGGAGGATGAGTGCACGGTAAGTTCAACTCTTCGCGGGTCTCATGCTCTAAAAATCAACTATATTCGATTTTCCTGTGCTTAGACTCTCGCTTTTCATGTACGATCTGCAAGGCTACTTTTTCCCCCGTCGAAGCTCTGTTACTTTTTTTTTCTTTTTTCCTCTATGATTCTTGATATCAAACTTGTACTGTATCCATGTTACCTTTTGATGTTTATGCTGAAATCTTATGTAGGGGCACCTACATGGCTACATGTACAAATACACTTAGAATTCGTAGCCCAATATTGCAGGCTGCAGCCCTGAGTCCTTGAGTCTCTGACTTGTGACACCAGCCCTGTATTTACCATTTTGCATGTTCAATGCACTCCTGTAACTTGTGTTTGCATGTTCAAGGAACCATTTGAGTGATCCCCTTAGTGCAAATCCGATATTAACTTGGCACAAACGTAGACTTGCACTACTGTTTGTTTCTTTGTTCACAATACTCCCCGAGTGCAAAGTTTAGAAATTTATCTTACTGATGTTTTACTTATATATTTTGTGGTTTTTATTTGTTGCTACTGCTTCAATTCAGGCTGTGGATTTCGAGAAGTTCCGTGAGAAATTAAAGAAGTTCTGCAAGAGACCACCAGTCAGTGTTATTCCTATGTATATTTGTTGTTGCACTTTTTTCACGATTGTTTGGTTAATAACAGAGCATATCATTGATTAATGGTAGTGGCGGTCATTTATTATTTGTTGATGACTTAATTCTTTTCTTCAATAACAAAGACTGTACATTCATACTCTTTCAGGAAAGAGATAGACTGTGTAGTTTCAAGTTATTAAATTTATATAGCTTAGCGTCTCATCTAAGTCCTAGGATAGTGAAGTTCAAAACAGTACAACTCAACGTACCATACTACCATGTGTATCAGGTATACATCATAAACAAGGTAAGAGCAAACAATGAAAATATATAGAAATATGAGGGGTTAAAATAAACAAACCATATCGCACTCTTACGAAAGCATATGTGCAAAACCATGTCAGTTTATCATCATATTTGCAAAAATAAATGAAAAGGAAGTGTCTGGAGACTTGTCGTCTATATCCCAATATTTGTTGATGTTATTTAGTCTTACTGTTTTGTTTTTCTTCAAATGCCTTTGTTTGTTCTATTTGTTTTTAAAAGGATATGCCATTCGGCGAAGAAATTGACAAAATTGATGAGTACGACTGGAGTGAGATGGCTCGTTGTAAGACCAGCATTTTGGTAAGTTTTGTTATGTCGGGTAAAACTGTAAGACGAGTTCATTTCTTTTGATTTTTTCGTGCGTGGAAAATAATTTAGCACTAGTAGCAAAAGTGTGATAAAAAGCTTGGCAATAATCACTATTTCATTTTTTTTCTAAGCTGCACTATCCTTCTGTAAGACCGTCCTAATTAAGATCAGCTAGGGATGGTGAATGTTTAGCACGGTTGAATTATGGGTTACATTTGTAAGGGCAAAATGTTTAGCAAACAAGACCTTAATGTGTGTGTGTGTTATTTTAATTTTTGTAGCATGTTGAAGCCATAGCATTGTCAATGGTGGTTTGCGGGATAGCTGTAGATGCTATAAAGTTGGCTTCCAAAGTCATGGTAAGTTGGTAACCGCATCCACACCCCCCTCCCCCCTCGTTGTCTCCATACAAAACTATATCTTTTCTGAAATGATTTCAGGCTTGTGCTGGTTTAAGACGTGGTATGCCCGGCGAAATTTCTCAACATACAATAAAGCAGGTAACTCAGTATATATGATCTATTTGAACTGCATTCTAGAATTGTAAGTAATGGCATGTGTACTAATCCCCCCTCCCTAAAATACAGACTGTTAAGATGTACGTGGGCATCTTTCTTAGTACAGTTGATGACACGCACCAAATGAAGGCTACTATGGAAACTATTGTTTCATTTCTTGGTGCTCTTGGCGGTGTGGCCGCAATAAGCCACATCTTGCTTCAAGATGCTCTGGCAAATCTTGATGATAATGAAGATAGTTCATCGAATTACGGTCCAGACTGTGATGTAGATAGAGCTCTAATAGATAGAACTCGACGCGAGTTTGAGCAGAGAATGAACAATTTGAAACATAAATTCAGGACGGCTCCGCGGCATCACGCATACAAGGTAGGGCATATTTTGATTGGTCCAAGGAGTACTCTTCCCCTTATATTTTGACTGCCATCCTAATGTTTGGGTCGTGCAGATTCTGAGGCCTACGCTGGTTGATGCGATAATACTTACAAGATCCTTCGTTACAATGATGGTTGTTAATCGCGAAAGTGCACTAGGCCAGGTCCAAGGTAAATATGCTTCCTCTGTCTGCCGTTTGTGTGATGTATACATGCGTTGAGTTGCTTTTCACCGTAAGTGGATCTATCACCCACCGTTTCTGTTGACGGTTAATGCATGTTACCTCGCCTTGCAGGAGGTGACACTAGGGCTCCAGATAACGGCGAACCTGAGGATTCTGACACGGGCTCCGATTCCGTGTGAGTGGCAAATGAAAACCACGCTTCGGAGTATATGCATGCTCACCGGCTCACCGCTGCTTAATGTCTCGTTTACAGCGGCTGTGATTGGTGTCGTGGTGAAGGTGCCCACAAATTGGCATTAGAGCCATGTAAGGATGGATTGCTCTATACTCTAGTATGATGTGCTCGGTCGATCGGTTTATTTAATCGGATAAACGACTGTTTAACGGAGCATTTGACATTTTCTCATCGGCCATCTCTCAGCCTTTTCTTTTCTGCTCAAAGCTCGTTCCTTTGCTTTCATTATCTGACTATACATGCCTGCGATCAATTCTGAAGGTTCCATGTTCCCTGACTCGATAGCCAGTAATTTGTCACTCATGGGCATGCAGCGGCTGTCTAGTACTATGTGAGGCTGTGAGCACTAGCATAAATTCATCTTAAAATCTATTAGGAGTCCAAATCATTCCATCCGGGTAATACTTGGAATTCTCATGTTAAGGATTTCATCTATATTTGATAAAATTCATGTAAAACATTTTTTTTCAGAATCACTTTGCTATTTTACCGGAGGTAGCCGATACGGCCGATATTTCCGTAACCATGGATCCCGTAGATCATATAGTTGAGTGCCAAGCCCTTGAAGCTTCTTAGCCTCAACCTTTTGTCATCATTAAGGGTAGCTATAGTCCTAACTAGTTTTGACAGGGTAATTAAGTAATTAACATTGCTCATGCTCGTGCGGTCCTTACCAATAGAGTACTCTAGACTGTGTTATTGTGCTGAATAGATTCCATCCTATATACGAACGTCAGTTATTGTGCTAAATAGATTCCATGCTAAATACAGTACAGAGATCTTGTACTGTACTTACATCCTCAAGAACCTTCTCCAGCCTTCTAGGGCTCTTGGAGCTGAGACTGAAGTTCCCGAAGCTTCTGAACTGGCAAATCATGCTCATTAATTTGTAGTATTGCCACCTGATGGCCTATCTCGAGAGTACCGGCAATCACGCCACGTATTTGCTCGATGCTCTACTGTTATGTTAGCAAATTCCTTTATTCTATTTTTTTTCTTGCCCACTAAAACTTGGAGCTATAGCAGGTAGTTATTGCTTGATTGTGCTACCTAGAGCTGAGAGTTGGGCCGTCTTTGTGTCGGCCGGTCCGGACTCATCGTACTTTGGGCGTTTGAGTCATGCCGCCGGTCCATCATCCCACTGTGTCATACCATGCCAGCCCGCATCGTCTCGGTTAGGCCCAAGCATAGCCCAAAGCCCATCGTGCCAATGTTTGTGTCGTGCCAGCCTAAGCCCAAGCCCAGCCGAAGTAGCTATACACGATGAAGGCGGTGGCGATTCCTTTCTATCGTACCCGTCTCGTTAAAAACTAGTACAAATTGAATTAGTTGCATAAAAACATAAAAATATAGGCACGCAATGACATAAATATTTCGAGAAAAAGTGGAATTTTCTTGATATTTTAAAAATACAATTTTATTGTGTTGTTAAAAACCTTACGCATAGATTAAAAAGAAGTAATTGGTGGTCACGTGACCCTAATGTTTGCATGCTAGATATATCCGCTCCTGACTACTATTGTCTATCTAAAACGAAGATAATATAACTACACCTAATTGCAAATCGGGTTCACCAGGAACAACGCTAGACCGCCACCTACTCCATTCGATCTCCATACAGGGTGTCTGCCTCCTACTCTTCATATTACGAGTCCAAATCATTCCACCAGGGTAATACTTACAATTCTTAGGTTAAGGATTTAAAAATGTAAATTTTCTCCTATGCACGCCAAATATTTTTCCCCTTTTTCTATTTTTCTTCTTCTTTCTCTCTCTGTTTTCACTTCTTTCCTTCCTCCCTTGCTCTCTCTCCTCCCTTATCCATTCGGCCGAACACTCCTGACCCTCCATTTCTTTTTCTTTTCTTCCTTTATTCCTTCTCCCCTTCTTTCCCTTATCTTCTTCTTCCTCCTCCCCCTTGCTTTCTCACACCCCCTTTTTGGCTCACTCATGTCGCCTCTACCCCGACCCTGGCCTCCTTGCCGCCTCCCCTTACATAGATTCGACCCCTGCTCCCGGCACCATCGCATCTCCAACCCGGTCGGTTCCTCCCTATGCCGCGGCGCCCTGTGGCTTCAACTCTGACACGCTGCTGCGCCACCATCAGCCGGCCATCCGGTCTCCTGCCTCGGCACTTCCTCTATGCCGCTGCCTTGGGCCCCTTTAGCGCTGACCCAGGCCATTCCTCCTTCAGCTACGGCACTGGCTCCTTACCAGCCGGTCTCCCTGCGCCTTCGACCTCAGTCGCCAGCACCAGGAGAAGGAGCCCAGCAACAAGACAGGGAGGGGAGAGGGCGCCAGGAAGAGGAGGCACAAGTGACCGGCGCGCAGGCGGGAGGTGACGCGGGAGGCAAGAGCATGCGGGCGAGAGGCGGAGCGACGGTGCAGGAGGCCGGAGGTGCGGAGCTAGAGCGGCGGCTCGAGAGGCGGAGCTAGATCGGCGGCTCGGGAGGCGGAGCTAGATCGGCGGCTCGAGAGGCGAGGCCGAGGCGGCCGCCAGCACTGGCGTGTTAGTCATGCCGCCTATGCTGTTTGTGCTCCCCGTGCTGGGCCGGCCGGAACATGGCACGATTCACTGAGCCATGCTATGTTGTCCGATGGGCCAGCTTTCCAGACTCGGCCAGGCCCACCGTTCATGTCATGCCAATTTAGCCCGCCACGTATCGGGGTAGGCTGGACTGACCGTGCCTCAGGCTGGCTCGAAAAACACGCCCCATCTCCCACCTCTAGTCATGTCCATGTCGTTTTTTTTAGAGAAAATTGATACTTTGCCATCCTATTCGGTGGGCTTCGACAAAATACCACTCCCTAGAATGACCACTATAAAATGCCACTCTTAACATTGACACTTTGATTATTTGCCATTTTGAGGGTTTTTTAGGATTCTTAATTATTTTTTAACCATTTTCAGATTATTTACCACGGGAAAAGACACATTTGCCCTTGGGCCATTTGCTTATTGCCTTCTCCTGGACATGGACGCGAGAGAGACGAGACCGAGAGAGACGAGACCATTCTAGGGACATTGCACTATGACTGCATATCAAGAGGGAAACCATCCCTCATACATAACCAATAGGCCACAGAATCCACTGTAGCCTTCGCACGAAGCAGTCGGTGTGCATTTCCCATCGCCAATTACTGAATATTTGTCCCCTTCCTTTGAAAAGCCACTAGAAGAACTAAATTTATATAAGATGCATACTTGAGGGCATATTAACTAGGAAGGTTGAGATAGTAAAAATATAAACACATTCTCACAAGCGGAGATCCATTGCGGGAGCGATAAACTATATGTAACCAATATGCCACATAATCCATTTACAAGAGGAAAAGTACCACAATATAGAACTACAGAATGATCCAAACACAAAAGCATAACAAATAGAAAGAACGAACCAAATAGGAACCAAGCCGATGCTTGCTCGGATGCGGCGGTGGGCAATGAGGCCATGAAGCAGCTGTCGCGAATCCAGTCGAGTTGAGTGCCTGCTTTCTTTGCTCTGTAAGCTCGTCCCGGCCCCCATCTTATTTAGCTTGGCGAGCCATTCACTCACCTTGACCTTCCTCAAAGTCGGCGGCGGGGCGGCCCGGCTTCCCCATGGAAGTCGAGAGGTCGTGGGCGGGCGGACACAGTCGTTGGCGAGCATGTTGAGCTTGGCGGCGTCCATGGCGGTGATGAAGCTCGGGCGACCGGGCGATGGCGCATACCATGAGGCACCACCGGATCAAGGCGGTTCGGCAGGACCGGTTCAAGCGCGAATACAACAAATTCGAGATGCTTTCTGGTGAGTCCCTAGATGAGTGTTTCGCTCGTTTCCACAAGATCTTGAGCAACCTCGAGCGGTCGGTCTCACATACCCCGACTCGGACAACGCTCGTCGGATGCTTGCGGCACTCGATCTGCGTGTGTGGGAGATGAAAGTGACCACCATCAAAGACACGACGGACCTCTCGACCTTGACTCTTGACGCGGCTGTACTCGCGCCTCAAGACTCACGAGATTGACGTTGTCTCGTGAGGTCGAAGTCACGATCGATGGCTTTGGTCGCGATCCCGATTCAGCTTCGGTCTCTCTTACGAGTCCTCTTGCGGTTTCTCTTGCTTGCTCTCGTGATATAGCGATGATCGATTAGAGCGACTTGCGGATGAGCGACTTGCCCTCCTTGCTCGAAGATTCTCCCATGCTTACAAAGGGAGGAGGGACAAAGAGAGGAGGACCGTGATTTACGCCGAGTGTGGTGGCCCCAACCACATCCGAGCAAACTGTCCCAAGCTTGGGAAGGGCAAAGGTGACTACGGCGGTTCGGGCAAGAACGACTACACCGACAAGAACCGCAACACGAAGCCCTCGGACTGCTCAAGGAAAGAAGAAGTTCCGCAACCGGGAAGGCCAGAAGCTCTTCCCCGCGTCCTCACCGCCGGCGACCTCGACCTCGGCGAGGTGGAGGGATGGAGCGGACGACGACGGGACGGGTGACCAAGAGCCCAAGGATGGCGGCGACGACTTCTCGGCATGTGCTTCATGGCCTCGAGGCGAACTCGGCGACAACGAGTGTACTCAGACTCGGATGAGGTACTCCCTTCTTATGACCAGCTAAATGATGCTTTTCTTAAGCTAGGTGGATTTGGGCTAGAGCTAGGTCTAGGTGTACCGAGTTAGAGAAGGAAGTAGATAGATCATCACGGAGATTACTTCACTTACATCCGCTCCCTCCGTGACGATCGTGATACATCTTGTGCCTTGCTTGATGACATGGAGAAATTAAGGACCTCTCATGATAGTGTGTCCTCAGAGCTTGATATTGTTAAGGTGGAGAATGTTAGTGCGCTTGCTGAGTTAGAGTTGAGTAGGATGGTGTTACCCTACTTACTATCGATGAGACTACTTCTCCCCTCATGTGAGGATAAGGACATTGCTGCTAGAGGACCTTATGCCATGCTCCTTGATCTGCCCGATCCTTGTAAAAATTGCAATAACTTGAAGATGAACTTAAAGCAGGCGGATCATAAAATTGCTGAACTCAAGCTTCTTTACTTGAGCCGATTGATTCATGCTTGAACTGTCCCAAGTTAAGCTGCTTGAACTTGAAGTCGTGTCCAAACAGTTTCAAGAAATGATTAATCATGATAGGAAAATAGCTCAGTATGCTTCTAAGGACCCTGTTAGCTCACCATGTATTAACTGTAACAAACTAAAATCTGATTTGATTGCATTGGATGAAAAATGTGTGAAGCTGACTAAGGACCTACTAGAGAAGCAACCTACGCTTATATTATGCTGTCTTTGAGAAGGGGAGAAGCCCGGGGTAAGGTGGAGACGCCTAGGGCGTGAACCAAGCGACTAGCGAGAGGACTGTCCATTCAGAGTCGGCTGTGCGTGCACAAGCCATTCTTCACTCTGCTGTTGGTTCTTCATCTGCTCCCCTACCTCCTGCTGTTCCCTCTTCCCCCTGCTCTTCTTGCACCTGTCTCTTTCGGGAGTGTCAGTACCTTATGAACACTCTCGAGAGATTTGTAGGCGGCAAGAAGAAGCTTAATCTTATTCTAGACCAGTCCAAGATTTGCAGATTTAATCAAGGTCTAGGATATGACTATTATGAGGATATGAGGAAGCATCCACCTGCTGTGCTCAGACCCATAGCACCAGGTGTGATCGAGATCGAGCCCAGGACCGAGAAAGTCCAATTTAAGTCAGCGGGCTATGTCGGGATTTCGACGACAAGGTGATTGCACTCGCCGCCGGCCTCTCGGCGGTTCGACCGTGCTACTTCTACCTCTCAGAGGATGAAGTATCACTGCACCTTCTGTCAGAAGGATGGACACACGGTTGATCGATGCTTCAGCGCGCCAAGATCGCGCAGAGACCGTGTTGAGTCTCCTAGGCGTATTCGTGGTCGGCCCGGATCCGAGTGCATCTAGGACGGCCACGAGGTCTAGGTTTTCGTTGTTGATGGGTTTGGGCAGCATCGAGGACTTGGTTTTTCCGAGTCTTCATTTTTCGTCCTCATGCTGCTCTGGTCATGACTTCCGCCGCCCCGAGGTACATCTCGTTTCCCGTCGAGACGATTACGCGGCGTGTTCAGCGTGTTGCGGTGTTCGACTCGCTCTCCGTGCGATCGGACCCGCAGCGGCCAGTCCGCTCACGGACCTTACGCTGTGAGTGACAGAGAGCGTAGGGTAGATAGAGGTCGATCGTGCTTGACTACTTCATCCGCTCGGCGTGTTGTTCGGTATTAGGTGCCAAAATCACTCTTGATTTACCCGATCGAGACTTTACTGCTTTGACTTCGGTTTCGCCGGGCGAGGAAGGAAAGGTTTGGCTTGTAGACTCGGGTGTTCACGACACATGACCGGAGACTCCGTTGGTTTTCTTCCCTTGCGTGCTCCGGTGATGAGACGATCACCTTCGGAGATGCTTCATCCAGGCGCGTCATCGCCAAAGGTGCAGTGCGCATTAATGACTCTTTCATTTTGAAAGATGTAGCCTTAGTTAGTAAGCTGCAGTACAATTTGCTTTCCGTTTCTCGACTTACCGATAGCGGTTTCGAGGTGAGCTTCAAGAAAATAATTGCAAAATTCTTGATTCTTGGGTGAGTCCGGTTTGCGGGATTTCGTTTTGGGAGGATCTTTCGTGCTAATTTTTCTGAGTCTTCTGGTGATCCTCTCAGGTGTTTAGTTGCTTCTGAGTCCCGCGACCTCTCTTTCTGGCATAGGAGACTTGGTCATATTGGATTTGACCATTTGACCCGAGTTAGCGGCCACGATCTCATTCGTGGTCTGCCGAAACTCAAGATGGTCAAAAATCTTGTTTGCGCTCCATGCCGGCATGGCAAGATGGTTGCCGCTTCTCATCCTCCGTCACGATTACTATGACCGATGCAGGGACAATTGCTCCACATGGACACGATTGGACGGCTCGAGTCTTGATCGGCGGGAGGAAGTGGTATGTTCTTGTTGTGGTCGATGACTTCTCGAGGTTTTCTTGGGTGTTTTTCTTAGCCTCGAAGGATGAGACGTTTTCACTTTTCCGAGGTCTTTTTAGTAGGCTTTCTGTTGAGCTCCCAGGTGCCTTACGAGCGATCCGCAGTGACAATGGCACGGAGTTTAAGAATTCCTACTTTGAGAGTTTCTGTGGTGAGACAGGTGTAGAGCATCAGTTCTCCTCTCCGCATGTCCCACAGCAAAATGGCGTTGTGGAGAGAAAGAACCGTACCTTGGTCGAGATGGCCAAGACGATGCTTGATGAGTACTCTACACCGCGGAAGTTTTGGGCTGAGGCTATAGCCACCGGGTGCCATGTCTCAAATCGAGTCTTTCTTATGGCACACTTGCACCGCACTTCTTATGAGTTGAGATACGGGCGAAAGCCCAGCGTCTCTCATTTTCGTGTGTTTGGTTGCAAGTGCTTTGTTTCAAGTCAGGAACCTAGATAAGTTCGAGTCACGTTCTTGTGATGGGATCTTTCTAGGTTACTCGCCTTCTTCGCGGGCTTATAGGGTGCAGGCTGCGAGTCTAGCAAAATGGTAGAGACACGTGAGGTGACCTTTGACGAGGCGGTCAGGGACTAGGCACGATATCTCGAGTTCTTTAGAGCATTCCGAGACCATCTTCGTAGATGACGAGGACGATGGAGATGAGGGTTGTCTACCCGATCCAGTCCCTTATCCACCCCTTGAGGTGTCGTCTTCCACCGCACCTCTAGGTGATCAGCCCATGCCTACTGCTTCCTCCGGAGCTAGTGGCTCTGTTCCTACCTCGTCAGCTCACGGGGTAGAGGCCACTTCTTCATCTCATCCAGGACCTCCCAGACATATCCAGAAAAGGCATCCTTCTGAGCAGATGATTGGAGACTGTTCGAGCGTGTTACCGCTCAAAATCGCTTATCTCAATTCTGTCTCCATTCTGCTTTCATTGCCTCCTTTGAGCCCAAGGATGTTTTTCATGCTCTTTCCGACGAGTCTTGGGTCAATGTCATGCTTGAGGAGCTAGAAAATTTCGAGAGGAATAAGGTCTGGTCGCTTGTCGAGCCCCCGCGAGGTCACAATATTATTGGGACTAAGTGGGTGTTCAAGAACAAGCAGAGCGAGGATGGAGTGGTTATTCGAACAAGGCTAGGCGGTAGCTCGGGGTTCTCCCGTGTTGAGGTCTAGATTTGAGAGACCTTTGCCCCTGTAGCTCGACTTGAGGCCATTAGAATCATGCTTGCCTTTGCAGCTTCTAAGGGTTTCAAGCTCTACCAGATGGACGTCAAGAGTGTCTTCCTTAATGGAGTCATTGAGGAAGAAGTTTACGTCAGACAGCCTCCCGGTTTCGAGAACCCCAAATACCCACACCATGTCTTCAAGCTTTCGAAAGCGTTGTATGGACTTAAGTAGGCCCCCAGAGCATGGTATGAGAGGCTTAAGTCCTACTTGTTGAGTCATGGATTTAACATGGGTAAAGTAGACAAGACCTTGTTCATCCGCCGTCATGGCAATGGCCTTCTGCTCGTCCAGATCTATGTCGATGACATCATCTTTGGCGGCTCTTCCCATACTCTGGTTTCACAGTTCTCGGATGTCATGAGCACCGAGTTTGAGATGAGTATGATGGGCGAGTTGACCTTCTTCCTTGGCTTCCAAATCAAGCGGACTCGGGAGGTACATTTCTTCATCGGGAAAGTACACTCGTGACCTCTGAGCAACCGACATGAGTGATGGTAAGCTGTGTCAACTCCCATGGCTTCTCTGACCTATCTTGACCCGAGATGAGGACGGCGAGCTAGTTGATCGAAAGAGTTCGAAGTATGATCGGCCTCTTCTTTACCTCATCGCCTCGAGACCGGACATACACTTCTCTCGTGTGTCTATGTGCTCGTTTCTGAGCTTCTCTCGCGTATCTCACCGCCAAAGCGGTGAAGCGCATCTTCGGTACCTTGAGCTACCATTGACTATGGTATCGGTACTCTTCCTCATCTGTCTTTCCTTGAGAGCCTTTTCGGATGCGACTTTTCTTGGTGTAGGATAGATAGGAAGAGCACTTCCGCACCTGCCGATTCATTGGCACTTCTCGTTTCTGGTCTTCGAGGAAGCGATCGGTGTTGCACGATCCGCTGCGAGGCCGAGTACGTTGTCGCCGCCGATTCTTTGCGGCCAGTACTTTGGATGGTTTCGACCTGCGGGACTTTGGGTTAGCCTTGACGGTGTTCCACTCTTTTGTGATAACACGCCCGCTATCAACATTGCTAAGAACCCGATCAAAGCACTCTCGGACCAAGCATATTGATATTCGCTTCCACTTCCTTAGAGACCATGTAGAAAGGTGACATAGTGCTCCGGTTTGTGGAGAGTGACCACCGGTTGGTGATATCTTCACCAAGCCTTTGGGCATTCGAGGTTTTCAGCTCTGCGGGGAGAGCTTGGGGTGGTTTGTCCTTACGGACTGTAGTGAGGGGGAGCTTGGGCTTTACTGCTTTATTATATTAATTATGCTTCTGTCTCATTTCTGTGGTCGTAGATGAAGCAGAGGGGGTCAACCGGATCTAGGAAGGAGGTTGTCCGGCCATGGTCGAAGATGAATCAAAGGGGGCTGGCCGGATCCGAGGAGGAGGTCGGCCATGGTCAAAGATAAAGCAAAGAGGGTCGGCCGGATCCGAGGAGGAGAAGGCTGCATTCGGGTGAGGCGCCATCGGATCTAGCATGGAGGAGGCAGGATCCGGGAGCGGCGGCACTGGAGAAGGCCTGGGCAAGCTGGAGGCAGTGGCGTTGTCGGCCGGGGAGCCCGGATCTGGGGCCGTGAAGATAAGCGGCGGAGAGAGCCAGCTTTTAGATTCGGGTGAAAATACTACCGAGGAGATCAGAGAGGCGGCAAAGTTGGGGAGTCGTCAACGCAAAGTAGTGCCCGGATGAGGACGGTGGCGAAGACAATGACAATGGTGACCACAGGCTCTCAGTGGTGCGATGGCCCGTACTCGCAAACGACGGGCTGGCGATGATAATCTGGCATGATGACAATGGTAAATGGGGCGCTCGGAAGGAGGGCCGTGTCGACGAGCGCGCTGCGCCATGCCATGACATCATCGGAGGAGAGGAGGTGCTAGAGAGGTCGAAGCTAAGTCGGTGAAGTCCAGTGCCAAGGAGCGTCGAAGAGCGGTAAGGCGACGTAAACCGATCTATGATCGAAAAAAGTAGAGAAAACCCAATCTGAAGATGACCGAGGAAAACGCTAATTGGTAGCCCATCGGATGATCGGCAACACGACTTAAGCTACGAGTTGCGTAGCCTCCAGGAGAGATCATGGAGACGAGATCATCTCCCAAGAGCGATGTGGCAGAAGCTGTGGAGGCGGCGGCTCATGAGCGGTACAGCTCTGATACTATGTAGGAAGATGAGAATATACTGCGATGGATTGGTGATTGTATTGAGCCTCAAGAGCGGTTTTATAGAGTACAAGATTTAGAGAATAAGAAGTCTCTTTTAAAGATAAGGTAGATATCATAGGATTACAAATATTAAACTACCAAATATAGAGATATGCTAATATGCTCTAACAATATCCAGTAACTCTCTTACGAGCGTGTGGCTTCTTTGACCCTGCCTGCTAGCTGCGCTCCGGCGTGGCCTTCACGATGACTCGCTGGGTCACATGCAGCCCCCCTTGCCTGCTCGCTTCTAGCCCCAAAGTCCCAAACCCCTCCTCAAAGCCGCACGGTAGAGGAGACTGGAGAGAGTGGCAAAACCTACCAAAAATCCCCAAAATCAGCCACCGCCCGCACGTTGGCGCAACCACGACGACCTCCTTCATGTTCGAATCCTCCACCGTTGCAGGCTCTACCGCGGCCTCGCAGCCGAGCCCAGCACGACTGTACATAACGCTAGACCGACACAACGGGCCGGGCTTGAATCAGATCTGTATTCAATCTGGGCTGGCTTTGGTCTCGATTTTTATTTCCGATCCAAATCGGTGGGCCGACTGGCTGTGCTCCACGCCGCCGCCGTTGGTCGTCAGAGCTCCCCTGCCTTCCGGCCATTGGACTCTACAAAGGGAAATAAATACCGTGACATCAATCTACAAGCGAAAACGGCGAAGAAAATAAAGGGAATCCTAAAATTCGAGCAGCCAGAAAACCATCCATCCGACCATCGGATAGTTGGCCATGGCCGCCCTCCGGCCATGTCCCGCTGGCATTGCCGCTCCCGTGTCCTCGACCTTGGGCGCAAACCGCCTGAGCAGCTGGTCGCCTCGCACTCGCTGTATCCTGCCGCTAGGCCGGCGTAACACCACGCTCGTCAAGGTGCAGGAGGGCAAGATGGCCCCTCGCCTGCGCCACAGCCACGCGATCCACGCTCACAAGGGCGCCGCTGATCAGCCCGTCGGCCCGGATCCGGAGGATGAGTTCACGGTAAGTTCAACTCTTCGTGCGTCTCAAGCTCTAAAAATCAACTATATTCGATTTTCCTGTGCTTAGACTCTCGCTTTTCATGTACGATCTGCAAGGCTACTTTTTCCCCCGTCGAAACTCTGTTAATTTTTTTTTCTTTTTTCCTCTATGATTCTTGAGATCAAACTTGTACTGTATCCATGTTACGTTTTGATGTTTATGCTGAAATCTTATGTAGGGGCACCTACATGGCTACATGTACAAATACACTTAGAATTCGTAGCCCAATATTGCAGGCTGCAGCCCTGAGTCCTTGAGTCTCTGACTTGTGACACCAGCCCTGTATTTACAATTTTGCATGTTCAATGCACTCCTGTAACTTGTGTTTGCATGTTCAAGGAACCATTTGAGTGATCCCCTTAGTGCAAATCCGATATTAACTTGGCACAAACGTAGACTTGCACTACTGTTTATTTCTTTGTTCACAATACTCCCCGAGTGCAAAGTTTAGAAATTTATCTTACTGATGTTTTACTTATATATTTTGTGGTTTTTATTTGTTGCTACTGCTTCAATTCAGGCTGCGGATTTCGAGAAGTTCCGTGAGAAATTAAAGAAGTTCTGCAAGAGACCACCAGTTAGTGTTATTCTTATGTATATTTGTTGTTGCACTTTTTTCACGGTTGTTTGGTTAATAACAGAGCATACCATTGATTAATGGTAGTGGTGGTCATTTATTATTTGTTGATGACTTCATTCTTTTCTTCAATAACAAAGACTGTGCATTCATACTCTTTCAGGAAAGAGATAGACAATGTAGTTTCAAGTTATTAAATTTATATAGCTTAGCGTCTCATGCAAGTCCTAGGATAGTGAAGTTCAAAACAGTACTACTCAACGTATCAGGTATACATCATAAACAAGGTAAGAGCAAACGATGAAAATATATAGAAATATGAGGGATTAAAATAAACAAACCATATCGCACTCTTAGGAACGCATTTGTGCAAAACCATATCAGTTTATCATCATATTTGCAAAAATAAATAAAAAAAGAAGTGTCTGGAGACTTGTCGTCTATATCCCAATATGTTGTTGATATTATTTAGTCTTACTGTTTTGTTTTTCTTCAAATGCCTTTATTTGTTCTACTTGTTTTTAAAAGGATATGCCATTCGGCGAAGAAATTGACAAACTTGACGAGTACGACTGGAGTGAGATGGCTACCAGCATTTTGGTAAGTTTTGTTATGTCGGGTAAAACTGTAAGACGAGCTCATTTCTTTTGATTTTTTCGTGCGTGGAAAATAATTTAGCACTAGAAGCAAAAGTGTGATCAAAAGCGTGACAATAATCACTATTTCATTTTTTTTCCCTAAGCTGCACTATCCTTCTGTAAGACCGTCCTAATTAAGATCAGCTAGGGATGGTGAATGTTTAGCACGGTTGAATTAATGGTTACATTTGTAAGGGCAAAAAGTTTAGCAAAGAAGGAAAACCACTCACCATGCTGTTAAACAAGACCTTAACGTGTGTGTGTTTTTTAATTTTTGTAGCATGTTGAAGCCATGGCATTGTCAACGGGGGTTTGCGGGATAGCTAAAGATGCTATAAAGTTGGCTTCCAAAGTCATGGTAACCGCATCCACACCCCCTCCCCCCTCGTTGTCTCCATACAAAACTATATCTTTTCTGAAATGATTCCAGGCTTGTGCTGGTTTAAGACGTGGTATGCCCGGCGAAATTTCTCAACATACTATAAAGCAGGTAACTCAGTATATATGATCTATTTGAACTGCATTCTAGAATTGTAAGTAATGGCATGTGTACTAATCCCCCCTCCCTAAAATACAGACTGTTGCAATGTACGTGGGCATCTTTCTTAGTACAGTTGATGACGCGCACCAAATGAAGGTTACTACGGAAACTATTGTTTCATTTCTTGGTGCTCTTGGCGGTGTGGCCGCAATAAGCCACATCTTGCTTCAAGATGCTCTGGCAAATCTTGATGATAATGAAGATAGTTCATCAAATTACGGTCCAGACTGTGATGTAGATAGAGCTCTAATAGATAGAACTCGAGGCGAGTTTGAGCAGAGAATGAACAATTTGAAACATAAATTCAGGACGGCTCCGCGGCATCACGCATACAAGGTAGGGCATATTTTGATTGGTCCAAGGAGTACTCTTCCCCTTATATTTTGACTGCCATCCTAATGTTTGGGTCGTGCAGATTCTGAGGCCTACGCTGGTTGATGCGATAATACTTACAAGATCCTTCGTTACAATGATGGTTGTTAATCGCGAAAGTGCACTAGGCCAGGTCCAAGGTAAATATGCTTCCTCTGTCTGCCGTTTGTGTGATGTATGCATGCGTTGAGTTGCTTTTCACCGTAAGTGGATCTATCACCCACCGTTTCTGTTGACAGCTAATGCATGTTACATCGCCTTGCAGGAGGTGACACTAGGGCTCCAGATGACGGCGAACCTGAGGCTTCTGACAGTGGCAAATGAAAACCACGCTTCGGAGTATATGCATGCTCACCGCTGCTCAATGTCTCGTTTACAGCGGCTGTGATTGGTGTCGTGGTGAAGGCGCCCACAAATTGGCATTAGAGCCATGTAAGGATGGATTGCTCCATACTCTAGTATGATGTGCTCGGTCGATCGGTTTATTTAATCGGATAAACGACTGTAAGTTGTAACGGAGCATTTGACGTTTTCTCGTCGGCCATCTCTCAGCTTTATCTAATATTTCTTTTCTGCTCAAAGCTCGTTCCTTTGCTTTCATTCTCTGACTATCCATGCCTGCGATCAATTCTGAAGGTTCCATGTTCCCTGACTCGATAGCCAGTAATTTGTCACTCATGGGCATGCAGCGGCTGTGTCTAGTACTCTGTGAGGCTGTGAGCACCAGCATAAATTCATCTTAAAACCTATTTCTTCCATCTTGCTATACTTTTTCTGATCCAGCCTTTGAACCTAAATTTGATCAGCTTGATCAGATAATGTCAAGAGCAAGTGCTTAAGGTGCAATGACATCCTCAACAGTCGCAGTTCTGTTGCAGTCAACATGATCAAACTGGCTCCTTTCTTCCATCCGGGTATCCATGAGATCCCGTCAGGGTTTTCAAAACCGGTTCTAAAATTTTACGGGGGACCGATATGAGCGATAATCGGAAATTTTCGGATAATTTCAGGCCAAACTTTTCAAACAAAATTTGAATTTCAAACTAATTTTGGGCCCAAAATCTCCGATAAGCATTAATTTGTAGTGTTGCCACCTGATAGCCTATATCGAGAGTACCAGCAATCACGCCACGTATTTGCTCGATGCTCTACTGTTATGTTAGCAAATTCCTTTATTCTATCTTTTTTTTTTCTGCTTGCCCAATTGTCCTGTCCATGTCGTTCTTTTTCAAGGTTTCTTGCTATGAATGTTTCTCCAAGTGCGACGCAAGCTTGGTCATACTTGTTCTACCGCGGAGTGTTACAACTCTAGAACTGAATGTCTAAAAGTTACGGGGAAAGGCGCCGCGGAACTGCCAGAACAAAGCGTAGTAGAGGATCGTGTAAACCCGGATAAGCTCCCCGAAGTAAACCTCCTTGTCAACATCCAGGCTGGAGAGCGGGACCGTGTCAGCGTACGGTGGGAGGTATCCCGGGCTCTTGATGAAGACGGCCGACATGAGCATCAGGCCATCCATGGCCTCCACCAGCGCGTCGGCCCTGACGTAGCCCTCGCGGCCCTGACCTGCGACCCTGATGAAGCCCTCGCCCACACGCACCATGTCCTGCAACAACAACAAATCCTTGTAAATGAACACGCGCCGTTGATTTCGCTTAAGATCAAGTCAGAGTCGAGCGTTGCCTGTGCTCGAAACTACCTCGTGGTGCCCTGGAGAGACCAGGCCAACGTCCACCACCTTCTCCAGGAGGAGACTGCAGAGCTCAGCGGTCTGAATCGCCTCATCCAGCATCCACTTGTTGCCCAGTAGGGCGAGCGGCCTGTGGGACAAATCGAAACGCATCACCGCACTAGAATGAAGCAGAACCGGAACCGAAATAAGATGCGTGCTTAGTTGTGCTTGTTGATTTGTGATCCAAATTCTATACATTAATTAGGTCAGCTTCTGGACGGAGCGTAGCGGAGGCCCGTCGCCGGAGGCTTAGGGCCGGAGGCCCGTCGAATTAGGATTTTCATGATATATATATTTCCTGTAAGCCGCCGTTTGGGATATGAGATTAGAGTTGTAATCCCCGGCGTTGTAACCTCACCCCGATATAGTGAAGATTGTTGCTGGCTGGCGCCCGTGGTTTTTTCCCTCTCGCATTGGAAGGGTTTTCCACATTAAAATCTCGTGTGTCTCTATGATTGATCTTGTTTACTTCGTCGTTCTTCCGCCGTCACGTGTAACAGTGCTGATTGAGAAATCACGTGCATGAACTACTACATTGCACCTTAACAAACCAACAAAGATCGATCACCTATTAGTACATACAAACTAGCTCGGAAAGCAAAATAACTTAACGAAAACTGAGCCAGTGAAGCGGCTTAAATATAAACTTCTTCGATCTGATCTTTCCAGAAAAGAAAGCAAGAAATCGAAAACGCATGACGATCGAATTGGGGCCACTACACGAGTGGCGATCGAATAGCCGAACCATCACAAAAGAAATCGAGAATTTCCAAATATTTGTACAACATGTGATGGAAGGAAGCACGTGCGCAAGGAGAAATAAAACAAAATAGAACAGAAACTGCAAGCAAAAAACTAGAACAAGAATAGGCGAGAAATTCTCCAGTTCTTTGTAAAAAAAAAAGTCATAAAACAATCGTCCTTAAAAACAATCCAAAAGAAAAGAAAGGAACCAAGAAAGATTGAACAACAGAGGAACAAAGGAGTGAACAAGAAACAGAGGATGAAATGGGGAAAAGGAACAGCTCCTCCATTTGTTATCTAAAAAAGAAAAAGGAAAAAAAGGAGGAAAAGAGAGGATAAATCCATTCCTACCTTGTTCATGTAAAATACCCGAAAAACATTCCAATAAAAACAAAAAATTAAAAATTAAACAAACGGAAGAAAGGCGAAGTGAAAAACGAAAAGAAATAAGGCAAGCAAAAGAGGAAGAACAACACAGCTCGGACGCAGCCCAAGATGAGAAAAAGAGGAGATTAGGCCCATACGATCAATCAGCACGGCCAGATCCTAGAGCCCTCGTATCGACATTATAGCCGTCCCAAGTCCAAATCAAACGAGAAAGAAACCTTCTACTCGGTCCAAGTCAAAATCAAACGTGAAAGAAACCTACTAACCCGGCCCAACTCCAAATCACATGAGGAAGGAACAGACGAAGACCACAGACACCAGTACGTACCACCGAAGCAGAGACAGGGGCGGACCTAATGTGGGACATGGGGTTCAGTTGAACCCCCAAAAATATGGAAAAATAAACTGCTACTGGTAATCCATAACGCAACAAGCAAATCCACCACAAACTCCATGGACCGGACTATCCATCCCAGAAAGGAAGATTTGGATGAGATTGCTTCTCTATGTTTGTTAATTTAATTAGATATTAGAGTTGAGAGGAAGTAAAAAGTATTCGTTAGGGAAAAGACTAGTATATCGGCTAATCTGCTATATTGTTCTCCTGCAATTTTGGGTACTGTATGAGAGTAATTTAAAAATGTCATCCTCTAGATAATTATAGAGAATTTCGATAGTTTTCTGTACGATATTTATTTATGTTGATCAGATACATAGATTTTAAGTTATGAATTTTGTAATTCGGCTATCTGATAAATTTACCATCTTCTAGTACCATATATTAATTTGTAGATTAAAATTACTGGACGGAATATTGGATGATTTATCAACATGAAAGATGTGGATAATTAAGGATTCTAGAGATCCCATGAATATGATCTTAAATCTAGATAGTTTCCTAGAAATATCTAGATATTTTAGATACTTTATTCGAAGGAATTTGATGGTGCCAATTGTCATAAATCTAGTGGTCAAAAGGATTTATATAATTCTTTCAATCCAAAATATACATCATTTGGGAGAGTTGGTTTTGGTTTATAAATATGTATATTTTATTTTTCGGAAGCAATGTGTTCGTCAAAGTGCACATGTTAATTGTTATTCTTAGATAGAGGTAAATCATAAATAGAGGCAACATATGTCAAAACAAAAAATATGTACTACTTCTTTTTCTATGTGTGTGAAAAAACACCATTTAATATGCTAACATAGAAAATAAGAAAAGAGAAGTGGGTTAAAATTAATATCTATTTAAAAACAAAGTGCACACTTGTGTTATCAACTAAAATTGTAATAGTTTTACTCCAAAAAGTTGTAATTATGCTGCCACCAAATAAAGTGTTAGTATTAGTTTATTATTTCAAATTTTTTAGTGTTATTGACTTTAAATAGACTTAGAAATGTGACTTTTATCTTCAGTTTTTATAAACCAATATAAGTATATATTAAAAAAAATGTAACACAATGTAATTAGCGAACACCCATTCATAAAATCCTAAATCCGCCATTGAGCAGAGATAAACCAAACCTTCATGTGGTCATCGTCGGAGGGTGGGCCGTCCATCTGAAAGCACACCACAGCAAGATGGGTGACGGACTCCGATGCCGCCCTCTCCCCCGGAGCGGCCACCGCTAGCAGCACAAGCCCCCGGTCACAGGAGAGCATGCCCTCGGGCGCTGCTAGCGTCAACACGCCATGGTGGGGTGGCGCTCCAGCGAGCAGAGCTGTCACAGCGGAGCGTGGGAAGGCGGTGGTGGAGAAGGGGAGGATGGAGGCGTGACTTGCCATGGGGAAGTGGGGGAGTGAGTATTGAAAACTTGGTTGGGTGTGTGATCGGTGTGTGGTGCATGCCTCTTTATATAGCAGACATACCGCATACGTATACACATACGGTTGTTGCGTAGATCGGTGTATGGTGCTCCGGTGCACTGGTCTTGCTAGCTACGAGATTCTCCTCTTTTACAGGGAGTTGGTGGGCACATCTCTCGGTTGTACTAACAAGTTTCTAGAACATGCATACCATTTGTAAAGGACCTGTCCATACCACGAGCACTAAATCTTTCACTGATGATAAGGCCCTACACCACCGGTTGGATCGATGAGCAGAGCAATCTGTCTCCTCTAAACCCCAAGCACAAAACTAAAGTAGAGTAACTTTTGAGGTTTAAATTCTGTTTGTATTTAGACAAAGTTGCAGCCGCTGGAGTCCCCTTGACCATAGAGAACCGGGAGCGCGCGTATTGTACTAGTACTACTTGCTCCCTGCACATGTGGGTCCGGACCCAGATGATGGCAGTCGCAGACACCCTGTGATACCCTTGGGCGTTAAGGTACAATCGCTGCTCCTCCTTCCCAACCTTTTTCCGCGGGCCTAGGGGCAGCCATTGTGTGCAGGTGGCTAATCATAGAATAGCACTTTTGGTGTATTTTAAACCTATATTTATAAAAATAGTCATATACACGCGAGAATAGCAGAAATAGCATTTTTGCTGCCCAGTCACCGAGCATCATTACCCTTCCTTGTGAGATCGGCATTGTAGTCCTCACTGGCCGCGCTGGCCTTGGCCACCAGTTCACACTTTCTCTCGCACTCCACATTGCAAGCCTCGCGCTCCCTATGCCTGCTCACCTCTAAGTGCGTTTCCTTCTCCCATCGGATACGCTCGCTTCGATCTTCAGCGCATCGCCACTCCTCCATCCTATGACGTGCCATCTATACGTCCTACCCCTCACAGTCCAGTTGCCACTGGTTGTGCGAGTGGATCTCCCGGTTGATCTATTTACAATACACGCATAACAGATCCGAAGACTATGGAAAGAGGGGAAAGCTTGTTAATGTGAGCCATACAAGAGAATTGGTATGAGAATACACTGTAACCCATCCTTACCGGCTGCCGGTAACGGGCGGTGTCCCAATGTCGGTCGGGATAGTCCCAGGTGTAGTTACCGCAATCGCAGTAACGCATGCCCAAGCTCAACCAATCTTGGACTTGAAGAACTTGTATGCGTCTTTGCACCAGAAGAAAGGGGGCATCTCCCCCAAGGGTAGGTCGTGCGGTGAACGCTCAGTGGGAACATTCAGGTATGGGTTGGGGTTAGAGGTACGGGGGGCTTCGTTTGTAGGAGGTGGCCTCGTGGCACAGGCTGCTTGTTCGTCCCGGGCTGTTGCAGCTCTTGCTAGTCGGGTGATCTCCTCCCATTGCTTCTCTATGGTAGCGATGTGATGTTTTAGCCATGGTGCAGGAAACACGATGCCAAAGGGGTAGTACTTATAGGCTAAGCCTATGCAACGTACGCTTTGCAAGTCCAATTCGGTTTGAGTAAATTTGTGTTCGCGACGCAGGGGCATGCCGGACGTAGGGGTGCACGTTTGTCACTCTGTCTGTGCCATCCCCTCTCGCCTGCTCCTTCGTGCACATTTGTCGCTTTATCTATGTCGTTCCCCCTCACCCACTCCCTCTGCGCGCACATTTGTCACTCTGTCCGTGACGTCCCTCCTCATCCGCTCTCTCGTGCGCACATTTGTCGCTCTGTCCATGCCGCCCCCCGCATCTGCTCCCTCGCACGCACATTTGTCACTCTGTCTATGCTGTCCCCCTCATTCGCTCCCTCGCGTGCACATTTGTTGCTCTGTCAGTGCTGTCCTCCCCCGCTCGCTCTCTCACATGCACTTTTGTCATTCTGTCCCTCTGTCCGTGCCGTCCCCCCTCGCCCGCTCACTCGCGCGCACATTTGTCATTCTGTCTGTGCCGTCTCCCCTCAACCCCTCCCTTGCGTGCACATTTGTCACTTTATTTGTGCCATCCCCCTCGCCCACAGTGCTGCACATCAACAACGAGTCCTTAATTTGCGGTGCTAGCACACCGGGTTCCCTTTTCGTTCGACCATAAATACGAAGCTCTCGTAGTTGCTCATCGCTCATCTCAATCGCGTTTCGCTTGTGGTTCTCACACTTGCCGCATTAATATACCATGGTAGACGCTGAGTGACTAGTCCAATCGGGGTCGCCGAAGCAAGACCTTCCCCGGGAAAAGATGGAGGACTTCGGCCCTAACTACCGCTTGATGCCGAACAAGCATGCTCAACCGATATATCCGAAATGCAGACACAGAGAGGATGCAGTCGTGCAAGTCGCAGATGGCCATTTTGATGGCGGATGATATTTCTTCCGATGCCCACACTTTGGGGTACAATTAGCAAATAGTTTATTTTCTATCACTGCTAATAAAGCGTTCGTGTTAACCCTCCTTTCCAGTAGATAGTGAAATGAGACTTTGTTTGCTGGATCGATCCTCCCATGAACGCCATGTTGTGATGTATGAGGATACATTGTGGGACCAAGTCTTTGAGTTGAAGGTGCGGATTGACAATCTCAATGAGGAGAACGATGAGATGTAGCGCGAGAGGGGCAACGAGGAGGTCATCAATATAGAAAGTTCCTATGATCTTACATGATGCTGCGCGAATCCTAGCTGTATATGTGTGTGCCACTACAATGACGGCCAGTCATGTCCAAGGCGCCCCCTCAGCAACACTCCATGTGGGTAGCACCAGGCACGTTCTACCGGCAGGCATATCCGGAGATGCTTGTACCACGATACTCCCCTATTGTATGTGGTTATGTTCAATTTTCTAAAGCATATAACTAAATGGTTGACGCGTCATTGCAGTTGTCATAAATAATCACATGTGATAATAGATTATAGAGTTAATCACTTAAGTAATCAACTGATTAATTGCCAATTACCACTGCATAAAATAGTACATCTTGACAGCCAGTCACTGCGCGAATCCTAGCTGTATATGTGTGTGCCACTACAATGACGGCCAGTCATGTCCAAGGCGCCCCCTCAGCAGCACTCCATGTGGGTAGCACCAGGCACGTTCTACCAGCAGGCATATCCGGAGATGCTTATACCACGATACTCCCCTATTGTATGTGGTTATGTTCAATTTTCTAAAGCATATAACTAAATGGTTGACGCGTCATTGCAGTTGTCATAAATAATCACATGTGATAATAGATTATAGAGTTAATCACTTAAGTAATCAACTGATTAATTGCCAATTACCACTGCATAAAATAGTACATCTTGAATTGGTACAAACATAAACTTCCAGACACCTTCTCTTGATTCCGTCTTCACCTTCACATCAAAGTATATCATCATGTTTTGACACGTATCCCGTAGTGCCCAATGACTAGCCGTCATGTCTTCACGCATTCGGACTCTCTCAAACCGTCTATATGTGCATCGTCCTCGTTACTCGACGCACCACAGGCATCACCTCGCTTCATTGCAATCCATGTCTCTTCTGTGCTTCATGCTTGCGACACGTAGTCTCACTCAGACTTATATAACTACACAGACCTTAGCTCCCCGCTTAGTTCCGGACTTGTTGTTGACCACCACCACAACCCTACACATACAAAGATAAAGCAATCCAATTTCGAGCATAAGTTCCATGCACTGGACTCAGGTTAGCCAAATCAATTTATCATGCAACACAACACAACGACATCCATGCTATGCACATACTCAAACTACTCAGGAACATCTCCCACTGTTCTCTGGCCGTAGCAACCGGTCTAATCGCTCTCCCTATGGCGATCGGATCAAGTTGATCAGACCGTCAACCACTGATCGGTCTAAGCCAACTTAAACCTTTCCTGTAATAGGACATCAGTGCGACCGCATCTTCTATGCTGGTCACACCGCCCAACTCAATTCCAACCCAATTGCGAACCAACGGCCGGTCTGACCGCACGTGTCTAACTCCAAAATACGCTCTTTGAAAAATTACTACCGCCAATTAGAATCCAGTCACACCGTGACCACGGTAGTACCGTTCACACACGGCCGGTACTACTAGCCCGTTAGTACCATCGTTGCCAAATCAGTTAAAACCTGATAGCAACTCTAAAAATTAAAAAACTGAAAAATCAAATTCAAATTTTGATAAAACTTGTAAATCAAAATCAAACACTCATCACAAACCATAAGAGACTTTCACGTGGTCTTACAGTAAAGCAGAGCTATTCCTTCGTACACCTCTTTCGAACCATTTCTTTTTTTGTGTGTGTTCTAGATGATTGCACTTGTATTCCTATATAATTCCTGTGTTTTCCTATTCGACGGGCGTTTTGAATCTAGCTCTAGGTGTCCTAGGAACCGACAAGTTTTGCTTAACTTTTTGATCTTGAACTTAACACTGTTGGTTTTTAAGAATAAGGGCATGTTTGGATAAGGGGATTTAGATACAAATCTCAAGATTTCTAAGAAGGCTGCTTGACCTGGAATCCCTCCCCTTTTGATATATTCTTTCAGTGGATGTGTCATCTCAGCTCGGAGATACGTTCCAAAAATCAAAATTTGAAACCGACCATTCTCGTGGAATTGTGGAAAAAGTTATTTTGATACAGGCGTGGATTAGCCACGGGATCCCATTAGCCAACGTTTTTCACATATCGTGGAATTTCGTCGCACCCAAAACAGCAAATAAAGAAGCAGGGGGCGGTCAAAAACAATAAGAACAACATTTATACAGGAAAACATACGGGAACACAACTACTCGCAAGTTCTTAAAGAGTTAAACTGTCTTTTGACATGCAACGTCGGGAAATGTCAAATGTTATTAACTCATTTACAGATTCAGAACTACGCTGGTTGATAATAGAGGATAACCACAAAATTATTATAATCTATAACTTGAGTGCATGAAGCATGTGGCGGCACATCTCACTCTGCTTCATCCGAGAACAAGCCTGGTGAATTGGTGATTATTTCATTAGCCTCAGGTAAGGGTGAATCCCTTGCATCAGCTGCGTAAAGTATCTTCCGAATCGCTTTAGTCATCTATTAAAAAAAATAATGCTCAGGTCAGTAGTAAACCAGAGAGAGAAAAGCATGACGTAGAATACCACATCATTCCACAACTCAAAAGTCAAAAGAACCAATTGGCCATCCCCAATTTTTCTGTTTCTGAATCATATGTGAGCTGCAAATCAGAATGTCAGATAATAGCCATACACGTACAATCATGTGGATCCAGCAGAAGAAATTGCAAAGCCACTTAAGGATTGTAGTAGTGGCAGACTACATGTGGATAACATCATGCCACTGTTGTACTAACACATTATGTTTTTGCTTAAGCTGTGAGACATTCTAAAAGGGGCACAATCTTTGGTCAACAATTTACTGCAATTGAAGTACCAATGAGTGGTACAATCCAAAGGAACATGCTAATTTACACAGAGAAACATAACAGTAGGTGGCATTGATTGGGAATTAACCACACCACATGGATTGGGAGGGGGTCCCTGATAAGCTTATTGGACAAATGAATAGGAATTCAGAAACTATTGCTCTTGAATGCAGCTCAGTACTCTAAAATAAGCAAACAAGTGTAAGACTCGAAGATCTGTAACAGAAATTTGTTTTACCGGTAGATGCTCCAACTCAGGTCTTTGACACAGTATCTCAATGTCATGCAACTTCGAGAAGTAGAAGTCTCTTTCTTTCTCAGTACTGTCCACAGAAATCTTCAGATCCGCAATCTGTAATCCAGTAGAGATAGTAACAACAACTAGTTGTATCATAAAAAAACTCAAAAGTATGCAATTTGCCCAGCATCATAGATGCAAAATATGAACTTCACATGTTTTACTGCTAGGATGATCGGAATGTAAATTAAAGGTTGCAGCTATCAACACAAACAACTACAAAACAATGTATGTTTGAAATAAAATTGGACAGTCACATAACAGTCTATAGAATAGTTACAGGGGGTTTTCCCACAGTAAAAGACACTAAACAGATGGAATATGTCATACAGCAACTTGAATTACACGGTCCATACCTTCTCAGATAATTGTTGAATCTGTTCTATGTAATACTCCTCGGTGACAGTGTTACAGACTTTTCCAATTCCTGGACCTGCGTGATCGGGTTATCGTAGAGTTACTAAATGAAGTCACGAGAAAATGAGCATAAACTAGGGACTGATGGCACCGGCTTCGACTAAGGCCTTGTGTTGATTTAATCATAACTGCATTGAGGATTATCACCATTTTATTCAGAATAGTATGGAAGCAAACTACTCTTATATAAATACAAAAGAAAGACAATTGCAGTCTCATTATTTAGTTAAACACGAGTAGTCAAGTACTTAAACAAATATCAGATAAATTCAGGGTACCTTCATCTGCTGAATTAGCACTAGACAATCTATTTGCTTGAAGTGATTTGGATGACTTGTTGGAACCCTTGAGGCTGCGATCTTTGCAACCCTTAGACCTCCTTTCTACAGGATTGTAGTTTCTGAAACGAGAACATAGTCTTCTCAATTCCATAGTTAGTGACAAACTACACTTTATTTTTTACATTTAGCGCAGCGAAGGCACATACTCATTCAAGATTCCACCATTCACAGAGTCGCAATATCTTTTCAACCATTGCAGAAACTCCAAGTTGTCCAATGGGCGTCCTTTAACAAGCTTGTTGACCTCAATATTCTGCAAGGAGCATCCACTCATTGATTAGCACAACACAGAACTTGTATGCTGCAAATCACCTAGAAATGGTAGCAGAAGGACACAGATGAAGCACTCTTAGCTCAGTCTGTTACAACACAGGCCACAAACCAGCTAAGATCCCGATAGCACAACTCTGATCTTGTTACGTTGTGTGGAAGTACAACGTAAATAGAACGGTACATGTTCAAAAGTACACTTATGGTGACATATGAAACTAATCATGAAAACAACCATAACCATTCTATCTAGCATAGCCTAATCACAGTGTCAAGTCCTAATCATAAACAGTCACAGAACACTCAACTCTGCCTTGTGCCACATAGTACATAAACGAAGAAATGGCCAGTGTCATCATACACAAGCAAGACACTACTTTGCACCCCTCCTACAGGCAACCGATCTAGATTTCATTTCCACTCCTCGTTGTGCACAACAATGAGCATAACTTCAGTACAACAGAATATTGAATAGCAAACTTTGTCCAATGTCAAATCGTTTTTTATAGTATACCACTGTGTAACATCACTTGCAGACATCTGTTCGACATTGAATCTCAAGATACCACAGAAACCCAACTATTGAACAGACAGACCTTCCTTTCGCACATGAGGAATGCAACACAAGGTCATGAACAAATCCATGGATCAAAATGTATCAAGCACACAATCGCAAGGCTGAGAGCCAGTACCTTGCTTATCCGCAGCTTGTTGAACACATCCTGAAGAATCTTGTAATTCTGGATCATGTCATACTCGGTCTTCGCATCAAAATTCACCTGCAGATCCCCCCAAAATAAACATCACAATCATCTAAACCCCCATAAAACAGATCAATCAAAAATCCAAACGAACAAGAAGGCAGCAGAAGCCTCTTAACCTTGTGCATCGGCACCACTCCAGGGTGAACCATATCCATCAACTGGCACTGCACCGCCCCCGACGCCGCCTGCAGGGGAACAAGAGCGAAGTCTCAAAATTAACACAAAATTTCGGACCAAGCCACACTCCCGAAAATGTCCACACACACACGCACTCCTAACGCGCAAAGAGATCAAAACCCTAAACCTTCACCCCAGGAATCGAATGCGGGGAAATAAACGGGATAAGATTTGGGGTCCGACCTCCTCGACCTTGGCGAGGGAGAGCTGGAGGGTGGCATTGATCCAGCTGAGGATCTCTCCCCTCCCCACGAAGTACGCGCCGTCCATCAGCCCGATGTTCGCCGCCGCCGCCGCCGCCATCTCCTCCGGCGAGGTCCCGCCCCTTCGCCTTGCCTCGATCGGGAGGGCCGTGGAGTGCGAAACAACTTTTCGAAACGCCTCCACGCGAAAGGCAAGCAAAGCGAAAACACAAGCTCACACCCACGCACACAGAACTAGCGGACTTCGCTTCTCTGTTTTTTTTCCCCTTTTGACTTATAATTTATAATTTATATTACAGTAATTAATTTTTAAATAATATTTTTTTAAAATAAGGTCAACAGAAAATTTATAGTAAAATTATACTAAATTCAGCTGTACCGATCAAAATTATATATGACTATTTTTCTTTTTGTACTGTCTTTCGAAACAGTTATAATTCAAAATTTTAAGTCATAAACCATAAACCACAGCATAAAAACCCACTCACGTATATTCTTAGCATTTAAAACAGGCGTTAAGAAAGACATATGACTCCTCTCTCTCGAAAAGATTATTATTAGCTATTTTTACTTTAATCTTTAGTATCATTTACATGTGTTAAAGGCTTAACATTTTTTGATATAGCACCAGTTGACAAGATTTGCTTCGATGCTGTGCAGTTCAAGTTTAGCACTTACTTCTCTATCTCTAGGGTGCAAACGGAGCAGATAATTTCCGTCCGTCCAACCGACCGGAGGCTTGTGGAACGAATACGGAAAGAGTAGATGGGTATTCGGCACTATCCATGTCTGACTCCTACTCCAATGAAAAAATATAAAATATGATACGTGATAAGTGATATCCTCTGTATATATCCGTATGTCAAGTGATATGAAGAAATCTGTTGTAACTTCACCTAGAAACAAGATAACATATAAGCAGATTATCACATCTAAACAGACGAAAGTACTGAATGTTCTTCTTTCAACGTCTCTGTAATTAGTTTTTTTATGTTCGCTCTGATTGTACTATACTGTCCAATGTCCTGTGCAAAGAAACGAATAATTTCCGTCCGAAAAATTATGGAACGGATACGGAAGGGATAGATGGGTATGCGGCACTATCCGTGTCCGACTCCAACTTCGAGAAAAAAAATATAGAATATGATACAGAATAAGCAATATCTGTCCATATCCGCTTCGATTGCACTCTTATCTATCTCTTAATATCAATGCTCAGAAATTTCTTAATTCTATAGAATTAGTTTAGCACATAGAGATCCAGTGCTAACGAGCGTGTTTAGGTGAGATCATTCGGAACTCCGCAGAGCGTAACATTGGAGTTAGATGGTGAGAAGGTGACCCGACTCGCAAATTCGAAATGGCGCCGTGGCCCGGCTTCCTTTACTGGCTCCAGTCTACTCCGGCGCCCACATCGTCGTGTCCTTTCCCACCGACATGCGTGGACCCACCTGCAGTGATCGAGGGCCCCGTTGCCTCAGTGACTGGTGGGACATATCCTTCCCGTGGGGTCTACCTGCAGCGTTTTGGAGAGCGTGGGCATTAATTCGGCTCAGTCGCCGTGCAGCTGGGCTTGCTGCTTGCATTTATGCTGGTGGGCCGGGCTGGGAGGAGTTAGGGTCGGGGGCCCACACAGAAGCGCGGGGTGGACCGGAGCATGGAGCACTGGGCCTTTGTCGTGTCGTATTTTTTGCGAATCTTTCGTGGGGTTCGGCTTGCCTGTGCTACAAACAGAAACAGCGCGACTGGCATTAATAACTTCCCTTGGAGATATTTTTTTAAGTGGACGTACACTCTACATATACATCTCAACTCACACATATGGATGCATCTGCTATTACACGTCTAATTAGAACGGAGACTTATCACTTATACCTCACAGAGCGTGAACATATGCTTTAACTATTGCACGTACTCATGTTCACGTATGCGTGTACTCTTTCTTTTGAAGGCCTAGCCTGAAAGGATAAATAGTAAATCCTTCACTAGATCGCTATTGAACTCAAGATTGATGGGTTGAGACACCCGAACCCACCGCTGGGCCGACGCTCAGTCCTTCTCCTTGAGAGTTGTGCCTGTATCGTCTGTTTTGGTTTCTGAAACTTGAAATGTTTCGCTGCTCTGTAACAGTCCAAAGGGTACGGATGCAAAGACAGGTTATGTGGTACACTGGCACTAGTAAATGATAAAGATGGACAAAATGACAATGTCATGCAGAGTGCAGGCGCCATGCCTGTCTTCGTAAATGAATGTTCATGATTTCTTCAGCGTTCATGATGTATTTCTACTGTTTTTCTTTGATGTAACTCTCCCTGAAGCCCTGCTTTCAGTCCTAATAATATATCGTCTAATCATGAGTTATGATGTCTCGTGCCGCTAGTAGCTTCAATTGCTTTTGTTTGCAACAGTATTCCTTTGGCATCATATCATTCTTCAGTATTCTTCTCTTCTACCATTCAGAGATTCATAGATGCAGTGCTAAAGAAATGCACTTGGCATTCAGTACTGTGTGCCACACACGTGTGAACTGTTCCAGTAGAATATCTCACACTACAGGTACATGTATCGGCAAGCAATTGATCTGGTATCACCTGTAGGAAATAGTTGAAAGATCGATCTAAAAGCTGAATGGAGATTGAAACACCAAAAAGAAAGAACTGCTACGGCTCCTGCTACTGCAATTACACTTTAGCCTGGTTTCACCGACAAGGGTAGTGAGCTAGTAGTATTTGCAGCTAGCTCATCTCACCCTGATCATTAGAGAATCTGGATTGCTGCCAAAAGATCCGAGTGGTTGTGCATGCATTCTTCAGGAACAGATAGGTAGAACACGATTATCATGAATCCGAGGACGGTGAGTCTCGACAAACAGGGTGACATGTTGCGTCAAACAGGGCCATCAATCATTCACCGATTGTTCTTCTCTCTTCTCTTCTCACCCCATCTGAGAAGAAAAAAGTACAGTCATATGGGTACCCTAGCTGGCCTAGCCGGCCTGACTCTCCTCGCAAGCACGAAACAGCACCAACTAATTGGACGCACGCATTTGCCGTCTGAATAGTCTTGAGCACAGTGGAAACCTACACACTGCTACTGCTTGCTAGGAAGAAACTATAGTATGCTTCTGATTTGTGAACCAAAGTTCAGTAAATAAAACAGTAACACCCGCTGACAGATAGGTCCCCTGAATTTCACCTCGTATCTTAGGTCTGTCTATCAGTGCGTGCTCATCTTGGTATGCAGTCGTAGCTAGGGTAAATGATATTTTGTACTACAGTACTAATTGTCGCCACGTTTCTCAACTTTTATCCTTAATCTAGGGTTCTTGTTCCAGACTCCTCACTTCACCCCATGCATGTATGACTAACAGAGATAGCTCAATAATGCTGCTCTTATCTTTAAGCAATTGATTAATGGCAATGCTACGATTAGCTAGTGGTGGGGAAGCGTGCGCTTAGCGGTGTCACAGCTCGGAGCTTTGTTTGCTTTTCCCTAACCTTTTCTGCTTGTTAAGCATATGCGAGGTAGTAGTTGGAGTGTTGCATGCAGGCCAAGTACTTACATTAGCGTGGGGCAGCTTCCTAAGCAGTATCCCTCAGCTAGCCGCTAACCTTAATCTTTCACATGCAATGCAGGGCCGGTGATGGAGACCAGCTATGAATATATTCTAAGCATTAAGGGCCGGTTGATGGATCATGCCTCCCACAAACCCTAATCATGGATTGAGTTAGCTTAAAGCGAGGCTACGAAAGTAAGCTGTACTCTTGCTGCTATCCTTTTTTGCCTTAGAGGAAATCATAGCTGTACACACCAATAAAATGTTTTAACAATCTGCAACTTGCATATGCAGAATGTACCCAGGCATTCATGTGCTCAAGGCATTGCAGATTCCAAAATGCATCTCCTTTCCATTGTACTATCTTCCAAATAGATTAGATTAGAGTGGCTTCCAATATGCTATCTAGGTCGATGCTTACACAGAAAACGTCCTGAAACGTAGCACGGGGAGGGTCCGGAGGTGTCTGATTTCTCGAAATACAGCACGACGACTATCACACCGCCTTCTTTTGGCAGTAGCAGACAGGGTGGTGTGTCGTCCAGGACGCACACGAAGTGGCACAGCCTTTTCTTTACTCCATCTCCACCCTTTGATGAGCTGAAAGAAAGAAATCTTTAGCAGGCATCTGTTTTTCCTTGTAAAGCGTGCCGATGAGGAGGAGCTCGTAAACATGAGAGGTGTTATGAATATTGTGTGTATTGATATGAGATCTAATGAGCCATATATATAGGAGAGTACAAGAGATATAAGGAAACAAATAAGAGTGCTATTCTATCTCTAATACCTTATCTCTAATACCCTTAACACCCCCCACAAATGCAAGGTGTATGCAATAGCATTGCATTTGAAAAAGGGTTAATACTAAAACAAAAAAAAATCCAACATCCGAGTCGTGATAAAGTCGTCGTTGCGTGCAGTCGTCGAATAAACTGTCAAATCAAGCCGAAGAGGAATAGATAGAAGCATGACGGCACGCATCGAAGCTCGAGAGGCAGCGCGCGAGGCACAAGAAGCGCAATGAGCGCGATGAGAAGAAGCGCGCGCGCAATGCACAAGAAGCGCAACGGAGGCGCGGTGCAAAAGAAACGCGCGACACAATGCACAATAAGCGCAACGGAGGCGCGGTGCGAAGAAGCGGCGACCTCATAGAGACTTCTACAATCTGCAGCGGCTCAAGGAAAAGAGCAGCGGCTGCTGCCATGCAAAAGAGAATTCCTACACTTCTATGACTGACAATAAAATTTGTGGACTCGTACGGCTTGGACGAACTAAATATTAAAGACTACGGATTTGGATGGACGCAACGGAAGACTCAAAGAAAAAATAACTGAAGACCGACTAAAATGCGACTAATACTGAGCGGCGGATGGATGCAACAGCACCAGACAAGAGAACACCCCCATAAACGACGCTGCGAGCCGGTCTGGTCAAATAGCCAGAGGAGACCGATGAAGCTTCACGAGGGAAGAGACCCCGCGCGCGAGATCGCACCAGATGAGTCCACTGCGCCAGGCTCACCTCACCACACAAGAGATCCGCGCGAAAGAGGAGCGAGTGGAGAGGCGGCGACCCTCGGGCAAAGCAGCAGCTACACCAACTCAATGGAAACTCTGCTCGCCTCCACCTCTTCTCTCTCTGTGCACAAAACTCTGCTGGCCTCTACCACCTCTCTCTCGCGCCCCTTCCTCCTGCCTTTTTCTTCTCGGCAACACACCCCTCCCCCCACAGCCAAATTTCTCCACCACAGCGACCGGCGGCGACTAGAAGACGATGACGACGACGACGAGCTGGATCCGGAGGCCGGCGACGGGCACAGCAGCCGGATCCGAGCGGCGCCGGCCGGATCCGAGGCGGCGCCACCGGATCCGGCGGAGTCGGCCGCGCGCGGCCGGAGCTGGCCAAGAGAAGCGGCAGCGGCGGAGGCCCGGATCCCAGGCGACCCGGCGCGACACGGCGGCACCTGAGGACGGCGAACGACCAACCAACGAGGGTCCGGGAGAGGCTTTGCCGGTGTCGACCAACCAACGTCGAGAGAGCCGAGCGGCGGCAGAGGTCCAAGAAAAGGACGGCGGCGGTGGCTCAAGAAAAGGACGGCGGCGGTCCATCCAGATCGGATCCGGATGGAGTGAGAGCACGAGGAGGGCGGCGGCCAGACGACGGCGACTGCAGCAAGATTCGACGATCTGGTGGCGAGGAGGCGGCGCCCAGATCGCGAGCTCTGGTGTGGACGACGACAACCGCGTGCGACGGTCGGCGACTTGGAGATGACTGCCCCAGGCGGACGCGGGGCGCCGACGCAGATCCGGCGCAGATTCGCCCGGATCTGGCTGGAGGCGGCGGCCAGAGACGCGTGGGCGCGCCGGCGTGAAGATGGCCGCCCCTAGGAGCAGAGATCGCTCCTCCTGGGGGTAGCAGATGCGGAAGCTCGAGCGGAGGCTAGGAAGCAATGACGGGTACAGCAAACCTTAACCTGAGCTCTGATACCATGTTATGAATATTGTGTGTATTGATATGAGACCCAATGGGCCATATATATAGGAGAGTACAAGAGATATAAGAAAATAAATAAGAGTCCTATTCTATCTCTAATACCTTATCTCTAATACCCTTAACAAGAGGCACTGACGAGTGTAGTGCCGCAAACAAAATATGATTTAGTGCCGCAAACAAAATATGATTATACTGCTACTTGCATGTTTGCTGTATTCTCTTTTTGAGTTGGAAATTCTGTGTGAACATCATTACATGCGCCTGAGCCTATCATTTCTGCAATCTGACCATGCTGCCAAAGCAATTCCCAAAGTACCTGCACAGCAGGGCGGGTTATTGTCTTTTGATACACTGCCTTTTGCCTTCGATTTGAGGGCTAAAAGAATTCAATTTTGGCGTTAAACAGTGTTTGCCGCTATTAGCTGGATTTAACCCGCTAAATCCGCTAAATGGACTGCTATTTAGCCCGCTAAGGAGGGGGGAAAACCTAAAGTGGGCCGAATTATGGACTGTAATCTATTGAACTTATGTGTTTGTTTGGTAATGTTCTGAAGGAATGCACTATGCCTCACTATTTGCTGCTATGAATGTTTTTGTATGCTAAAATATCCTTGATTATATGCTTGTATGTGCATAAAACATTGAATTCTGAGTTTTTTACATATACTTTTACTAATCCGCTAAATGAGGCTATAGTCCGCTATAGTCTTTGTAACCTCTGCGGAATTCATCCGCTAAATGTCTTAGCCGGCTATTTGAAACCTTGCGAAATACTAGTAGTTGGAAAATGCTCGTCAACGTCTTGATCGACAAGCCAAATCCGATTCGTGACTCGACGGACGTCGATCGATCAGAGATACATGGGTGGTCAAAAAAGGTCGTCAATCAGTTGGACTAATGTTGTGTCAAATTTTGCTTTCTCATCTATTTCAAAGATACCCATTATCACGAAAGCGGCTGGTTATTCTCCGGCTAGCTGTAGAGTTAATGTATACGTATGCTCATCTTGATTAGTAGTAATTTCTGCTATTATATATTGGAACACTCATCTTGATTAGTAGACTATATACAATGTTTGTTAGTACCTTTTCAGTGTGTCAAAGTTTAGGTCCACTTTTTATTTAGAAGGTGCTGATTAGTCTAGTCTAAAGAACACTTATGCCCACGTGGTGCCACCATTATTTTAGCTTGCAAGCATACTAGTGGAGCACAACTTTTCTGAGCCGCCATCATTAGCTCTAGTTCACTAGGAAGAACACTTGTAACCCTTAATTGCATTGCTAACAACATCATTAGGTCCGCAGCAATTTTATTTGGCAATTTTACGAGGAAAAAAGTTTAGGTCCTATTTGGAACAAGAGAGTCTAGACACTTCCTAAAAAGGGTTTTGTTAAACATCATCTGGATATTTTCTTTCTAAATATCACCCAAATTTATGACTGTTGGATTAGAGATCTAATGCCCATGAATTCTCCCCCTCCCCTTGAATTCTGCTCCATCTCCCTTGAAAAAAACCACCCCTTCAAAAACAAAGGGCCCTTTAATCTCTAATCCAAGAGCATAAATTTGGATGATAGTTAGGAAGAAAATATCTGGATGATGCCTAGACACTCCAAAAAATTATATCATTTTCTGAAAATTTCTTACAAAATTTATCCGCGAACATTCGTACGAGATTCCTGTGCTGCAAACAAACCTTTTTCATAATTATGTTTTTTTTGTGTTAGGTGTGCTTGCAGGTATAATTTGATATATATAGATATAGATACACACACGTTGGTCACTTGGATAATGCAGTGTGCCAGCTGCAAGGCCTTGGCCTGTGGTGAAATTGCAGAGTCGCGTGCCGTGAAGTATCATCGTGTCGGTTCAGCGCTAACAACCTGTGTCACGTTTGGTGTCGGTGAGTGCATGATTGATCGACGTAACATGATTCTGCGATCAGACCGAAGCGACCAATTAATGACGTGATTGCCACAGGCACTTTTCAGCTTATTCCATTTTTTTTTTGCACGGTAAGGCTCCCCAGGCTCGATTCAAGTGAGACCCTGATCGGTTGCGGTTGTACAGCACCTTCCTTCCCCTATTAATTCCTTTTTTTTTTCATTTCACTGAAAGCAGAGTACGATACTGATTGATCTTCTTTCACTGGGAACTGCTGTTTGTGCCTGCCGATCTTTCAGTTCAAAACACTAGCACAAGGACGTTCGCAGCATGGGTGTTCACAGTTACGGGTCTACCAATCAGGCGGAGAAAAACTGACCCCCGTGATCACGAAAGATTGATATGATGTTGTTGTTGGTGCACCGTGGTTTCGATCGTGTGCACGAGATTCGTCATCTCCTACACCTGCATAATGGCTCATACCGTCGTCGGCTAGCACCGTTCCCGACGTTGCCCTGATCCACAAACCCACACCAAGACGATGGCTCTATTTTTTTTTCTTTTTATCCTTCGATTTATCTAAAAGTTGAATCAAACGGTACATCTTTTTGAAACGAACTCTTTAAATAGTTTCTTAAACTTAAAACTATATGTACCATTCACGTTCGTATCTCTACCATTATCTTAAAAATACAAACAAAAACTATTATCGATAACTAAAAACCATACACCGTAAACAGATGGCTAGTGATGTTGTGAAACATGTATGGCATGCCATACTTGCTTGTACCGCAGACACGAAGCGCCTCCCGTATCATCCGCCTGTACGGGCGTGTCGCCACCCATCCTGGCCTTGAACGGCGAGTAACTTTTTGCCGGCCCGAAGGGTCAAAGGTGTGTGAGTCGTCATGGCTGCCATGGCCGGCCGAGCCGAGCCGAGGAATGCGCAGAGTATCCGAGCAGCAGCTGAGTTACCCATGGCCGCGAGCAGCTCCCAGACTCCCAGCCCCAGAAAAATTGTCAGGGGAGACCACATGAGCCGAGCGCCGTGAGCCCGACGAATCACGGCACACACAGGTCGCTCTGCCTGCTCTGCCTGTATGTCTCCTACTTTGCACTGTCTCTGCGCCTGGTCCATCCCCCTCCTTACAAATAGTTTCAGCTTTTTTTTGCTTTTATCTTACTTAAATCAGAAGTTATTAGGATGTATCGACTTCGAATTTCGATTTATTTTAATTATTCTATCTTTTTCAGCTTTTTTTGCTTTTTCTTATTTCTTTACATTATATATGGCGATAAAATGGTTTTTTTTTTCTTTTCATTGAATAATTTTAAAAAACTAACAACTAGCATAATATAATTTTAATCAAAAATCAATCGCTAAAATCGTATGCCAAAAACCTAAACTTTTGGGACAGACCAAGGTGACTCACTCGATCGCCCGTGTAGGATGGTCAACCCGGTGAGCAAGTGCGGTTTGTCTGATTGTTCCTTGGCACTGTTTACCATCGGAGGCACTCTCTATAGCAACAGGACGCTACAGTTGAGCTTGGATTGGCCGCTGATCGATCATTTGATTTTGGGTTCAAACGCAAATTTCACTGTGTCAAAAACACAGCAAATTACTAATTGTGTTGCATCGCTTAAATACTTTTGGAAGATCATATGCAAGGATGCTGCATTACACCGATATCCTGTTTGTATTTTAAGCTTAATGCAAACAAATCTGCCATCGAAGCATCCATACGTTACAGTCAAGTATGAAACGATCGCACCGTTACAAATCACAGCCAACGCTCGTGCTAATCCTTGATTAAAATAAAAACTGTGGTTTTGCACTAGAGGGGGGGGGTCTAATCCTCGATTAAAATAAAAACTGTGGTTGGGGGCCCGCAAGCGAGGACACCTCATCCGAGCTTCCCTGACCACGCTCCCCTGCCCGCGCTGGCTTCGCTCCCTGTCCTGGTTTAAAAGATTTTAACTTTTAGCTTATAGTTTTTAAAATTAAAAGTCATTTATAATATATTAATTTTTTAAATTTTTTGTTTGCAATTTTATTTTTATCTTTTCTTTTCTCTTATTTTTTGTATTATTCTAAAAAACATAGTGAAAATTTTATTTTTTTATTTTTGTTCTAAAAAAGTTAACAACCATCGTAGTAGCTAGAAACTAAATTTTAGGTGTGCTCAATTGAGCTGAATTTTGGTGGCTTATGGCTGAGTTTTTATTTAGTTGAATGAAATTATATTGTAACTAATAGTAGTTTATTTGGCACAATTAAATTTTTTAAAAAATAAGAAATAGATTAGTCTATCGCGTATAATACAAACGAATGCAAAAAAAGAACCAACAAAAAAATTAAACTAAACCATAAAATCAGAAAAATTTTAAAAATAAAAAAGCTAAAAATTAGAAGCATAAATTCGAATGAGCGGGGAAGCCGTCTGGGGTAGCATTAATCTCTAGCCGCAGCGCCGCGCGTACTTCTGACCACCGCAGCGCTGCGCGGAACACAAAAGCACCGCCACTCCACCCCCACAAACCCTCTCCTGCACGTCACGAAGTCCGAGGCAAACCAAAGCCCCCAATCTCTCTCCTTCCCTTTCTGCAACCCCACCACCTAAGCCAAGAAAGCAGGGCAAAGCCCGGAGAGAGACGCCTTCTCCAATGACGCGGGGCGCGGCGGCGGCGGCGGCGGCCTGAGAGTGCGAGCGAGCCGTGCTAGCTGGGTGGCCCCGGAGGGGAGCGCATTGCAATGGCGGACTTGGCAGCGGCGGACGGGAAGGTGGAGAAGGCGGCGAACGGAGGAGGGGGAGGCGGGTGCGATGCGGCGGGGGAGGGCAAGAAGAGGGCGGACCAGGCGGTGGCGTTCCACGAGTTGTTCGCGTTCGCGGACAGATGGGACCTGGTGCTCATGGCGGCGGGGAGCCTCGGCGCGCTGGCGCACGGCGCCGCCATGCCGCTCTTCTTCCTGCTCTTCGGGGACCTCATCAACGGCTTCGGCAAGAACCAGACCGACCTCCGCACCATGACCGACGAGGTCTCTAAGGTCCGTACTTCCATTCCTCACTCACTCAAACTTGTTGTTTGCCTCTTGATGCGATGCCGCCTTTTTGATCTCGGATATGCTCAGCTCCAATACTTTTGGATCGTTTTTGTTGCTCTCATGAGGTTTCTTTCGGCAAGATCACCAATTTCTTTACTCTTCTCTTGCAGTATGCCCTCTACTTCGTCTATCTCGGACTGGTGGTCTGCGTCTCCTCATACGCAGGTGAGCTTCTCGTTACCATTCACACCCCAAAATTCCGTAAAATCTCTAAAAGTCCCCTCCTTTTCTGATTTTCTCCCACGCACCGAGGCTCTTTTCAAACGTGACGGACAAACACAGGGGCCTATCTGCAAAATAGGATGTGGTCATGCCCGATGGGGCATCTCGAAGACCACACTAGCACAAGTCCCGTCACATCACACCAAACGAGCAAAATTTAACAATAATTATGTTTGTCTCGTTCTCGTGTCCTCGAATCCGGCGAGCTCGTTCGCCTGAGTCCATGTCGGTGGCGTGGCTGCATCAATGCACACCAAACTTGTAATCTTGCGCACCAAAGTTGCAATCTTGCAAGCTAATTAAGTTGCAATCTTTTGTTCTTCAGAGATCGCGTGCTGGATGTACACCGGCGAGCGGCAGGTGATCGCGTTCCGGAAGGCGTACCTGGACGCCGTGCTGCGGCAGGATGTCGGTTTCTTCGACACGGACGCGCGCACGGGTGACATCGTTTTCGGCGTCTCCACCGACACGCTGCTCGTGCAGGACGCCATCGGCGAGAAGGTCGGCAACTTCATCCACTATATCGCCACCTTCCTCGCCGGGCTGGTCGTCGGGTTCGTCGCGGCGTGGCGGCTCGCGCTGCTCAGCGTGGCCGTCATCCCCGCCATCGCCTTCGCCGGCGGCCTGTACGCCTACACGCTCACCGGGCTCACGTCCAAGAGCCGGGAGTCCTATGCCAATGCCGGCGTCGTCGCAGAGCAGGTAATAATGACTCGGGCTATTCCACGTGAGGAACTCGGCTGCTGCTGTACTGTCCACTGTAGCGTAGTGTCACAAGATATTTCTCATGGAATTTGGAGTAGTATTCGTGTCTAATTAATCTATGCATTTCAGTAGTGCGTGCTTGGACTTGTGCTTCAATTGGGGTGGTGGCTAGGTAGTAATTTTTGGAGTTGTCTGCTGATTAGGAACCAAAAATCTTGTTTTCTTATGCTGCATGACGACTAACCAACATGCGATTTGGTGCTTTTCGACTTTTATTCTTTGGGAATCCTATGAGCAACTCCATAACTAGGTGGGTCGGCGCATCGTGCCAGAATTGCTGTGTGTCTGTGCTTTCAAGCAGACTTATGTGCTCGACTTTTGGTGTAGTGGCCCATTGAGTCTACATTTGGATTTGGTCCAAGAGTGCCTATTTCAGTAGAGATATCGCTCAATAAAAATAATAAAAGCCCCTGCTCCAGCTTTTTTCTTAATAATCAACTAGGTTGGCCAGATTATTCCTAACAGTACTACTAAGCTGATATGTGGAAAACACACTGCGACTTGTGCACGCTTGGACAGTGATACTATTTCGTACAAAGGATATGAGTACTATTTCGTACATTATATGAGTACAATTTAATTATGTAATTTTTTGTTAGAAAAACCAGTTTTGGTTTGCGGCAAACATACAGAATCACTGCAAAAGGCGTACTGTATGTTGTGTTAGAGGAATATGGGTGGTTGGGTATAACCATTTTTAGGCATAGGATGCAGACAGTCAACTGTTGATAACATAATGTTGGTGAATGCTTTTGTACTTTTCCAAATGGAAAACTGCACATATTCTAATGGAAAATGTTTACTAATGGTCATGTGCAAATTAAGCTCCCGGTTGCTTGAAAATTTGCGCAGCTTTCATTTTTAAGTATGTAAGCACTTTCCTAGGCATTACTTCCTGAATAAGTGGTTTTAAGAATGTAACTAATTAATTTTTATATTAAAAATGTAAAGTATTGCTTTTGAAACTGTCCTAAATGATGCATTTTTTTTTATAGAATATAGTTGCTTGCAATCTCAGTACTTACATGCTGACTGCAAATGGGTTAATCATTCCTCACAGGCAATTGCACAAGTTAGAACAGTTTACTCATTTGTTGGAGAGAGCAAAGCACTCAATTCCTACTCTGAAGAAATTCAGAACACATTGAAACTTGGTTACAAAGCTGGGATGGCGAAAGGTCTTGGGATTGGGTGTACTTATGGGATAGCATGCATGTCATGGGCACTGGTATTCTGGTATGCTGGTGTCTTCATCAGGAATGGGCAGACCGATGGTGGCAAGGCTTTTACAGCTATCTTTTCTGCAATTGTTGGCGGCATGTAAGTGAAAGAATTGTCAAAGTTATTATTGATCTGTTTAGCCTATTTTCTTCTGCCTGTTAGTTGTTAACTTGATGTCCCTCATGTAATAACTAATAACTGCTTGAATTATTGTTGGTGCAGGAGTCTTGGCCAGGCATTCTCAAACCTTGGAGCATTCAGCAAAGGGAAGATTGCTGGTTTCAAACTGTTGGAGGTCATCCGCCAGAAACCCTCCATAGTGCACGATCATAAGGATGGAAAGTTGTTGGCAGAGGTCCATGGAAACATAGAATTCAAGGATGTTACTTTCAGCTATCCGTCAAGGCCTGATGTTATGATCTTTCGGGATTTCTCTCTTTTCTTCCCTGCTGGGAAAACTGTTGCAGTTGTTGGAGGCAGTGGGTCTGGAAAGAGCACTGTTGTGGCTTTGATAGAAAGGTTCTATGATCCTAATGAAGGTAAGAATTGCATTGTCACAAAGGACTTTTTGATTTACAGTTTGTGAATCTATGACACTTTTTAGATTATTATCTTAAATTTCCTTGCATGACAGGCCAAGTTTTGCTGGACAATGTTGACATAAAGACACTCCAATTGAGGTGGCTGAGAGATCAGATTGGTCTAGTAAACCAAGAACCTGCTCTTTTCGCAACAACTATCCTTGAGAATATACTGTACGGAAAGCCTGATGCTACAATTGCAGAAGTTGAGGCCGCAGCAACTGCATCCAATGCCCATAGTTTTATATCTCTTCTTCCGAATGGTTACAACACCATGGTGTGTCTACATTTTTTAGATGTATGTGCGGTCAGGTCTGATAATTCAAACACTGATTTGTTTCTATTTTTTCACAGGTAGGGGAGCGAGGAATTCAGCTGTCTGGTGGTCAGAAGCAGCGTATTGCAATAGCTCGTGCTATGCTGAAGAACCCCAAGATACTGCTCCTTGATGAAGCTACCAGTGCTTTGGATGCAGATTCAGAAAGCATTGTGCAAGAAGCTCTAGATCGCCTGATGGTTGGGAGGACAACAGTAGTTGTTGCCCACCGTCTGTCCACTATAAGAAATGTGAGCATGATTGCCGTGATCCAGCAAGGCCAAGTTGTTGAGACTGGGACGCATGATGAACTTCTAGCGAAAGGGAGCTCTGGAGCATATGCCTCCCTGATCCGTTTTCAGGAAATGGCACAAAACAGAGATCTTGGTGGTGCATCTACCCGTAGGTCACGTTCGATGCACTTGACAAGTTCACTTTCAACCAAATCTCTCAGCCTCAGGTCAGGAAGTTTAAGAAATCTGAGCTATCAGTACAGTACTGGAGCAGATGGGCGCATTGAGATGATTTCCAATGCAGATAATGACCGTAAATACCCAGCACCGCGTGGTTACTTCTTCAAGCTCCTGAAACTGAATGCTCCTGAATGGCCTTACGCAGTGTTGGGTGCCATTGGTTCTGTCCTCTCTGGTTTCATTGGTCCAACATTTGCCATTGTTATGGGTGAAATGCTTGATGTGTTCTACTACAGGGACCCTAATGAAATGGAGAAGAAAACTAAACTGTATGTGTTCATCTACATTGGCACAGGCCTGTATGCTGTAGTTGCTTATCTTGTGCAGCATTACTTCTTCAGCATCATGGGAGAAAATCTTACAACCAGGGTTCGGAGGATGATGCTGTCTTGTATGCATTTCTTGCTATGCCATGATCTATCTATTCTTTGGTGTCATCTTGAATTTGTAGCAAATCTCTAAGACATTTAATTTTCTGCAGCAATACTTAGGAATGAAGTCAGTTGGTTCGATGAAGAGGAAAACAACTCGAGTCTTGTGGCTGCTCGTCTAGCAGTTGATGCAGCTGATGTGAAGTCAGCGATAGCTGAGAGGATATCGGTGATCCTGCAGAACATGACCTCCCTTATGACATCATTCGTCGTTGGTTTTATCATTGAGTGGAGAGTAGCACTCCTTATTCTGGCTACTTTCCCTCTTCTTGTGCTTGCCAACTTTGCCCAGGTAATTTGTTGGCCTACCTTTTTCAGTGATCCATTTCTTTCTTCCAGAGTCTGAGCAAGCTTACCTTAATTTGCTGGGTGTGTTTGTTGCTGGGATGGAGTGGAATGGGATAGGATGGGGATGGGATGAGATGGTTCCACAAAAAAAGTGGAACCACATGGTCCAGCATCTAAGAAGAATATTCTCTAAATTTGCACAGGTTCATCCCACTTTGGATCATTCCATCCCACCACATCCCAGCAACCAAACACATGGATAGGCTTGGTCAAAGGGACCATCCCATTCCATCCCACCCCATCCCAGCAACCAAACACAAAGTCCCATCTCTAAGAATGCAGATGTTCTCTAGGTAAATTAGTATCACTTGTCAAAATCAGAGCAATGCTTAGTCTTATTTCTTCAGTGTTGGTGGTTCTGTAGAAAATATACTGATTGTAACTTCACGGTATCTGAAATAGAATGTGTTTCTTTTGATGCTTCCAGCAACTTTCAATGAAGGGCTTTGCTGGTGACACAGCGAAGGCACATGCCAAGAGCAGCATGGTTGCCGGTGAAGGCGTGAGTAACATCCGCACTGTAGCAGCCTTCAACGCTCAAAACAAGATCCTGTCTCTCTTCAGCCATGAGCTGCGCATACCAGAGCAGCAGATCCTCCGCCGCAGCCAGACCTCAGGTCTTCTGTTTGGCCTCTCACAACTCTGCCTGTACTCCTCAGAAGCACTCATTCTCTGGTATGGTTCTCATCTCGTCCGGTCACATGGGTCCACCTTCTCCAAGGTCATCAAGGTTTTTGTTGTCCTTGTTGTGACTGCCAACTCCGTAGCTGAGACGGTCAGCCTCGCCCCAGAGATAGTCCGTGGAGGCGAATCTATCCGCTCCATCTTTGGCATCCTCGACAGGGCAACAAGAATTGAGCCCGACGATCCAGAGTCAGAGCGTGTCACCACTGTCCGTGGGGACATTGAGCTGCGGCATGTTGACTTTGCCTATCCGTCCCGCCCTGACATTGACATCTTCAAGGACTTCAACCTGAAAATCCAGGCTGGGCGCAGCCAAGCTCTAGTTGGAGCCAGCGGTTCCGGGAAGAGCACAGTCATTGCCCTCATCGAGCGGTTCTACGATCCAACTGGGGGCAAAGTCATGATCGATGGCAAGGACATCAGGAGGCTGAACTTGAAGTGCTTGCGGCTCAAGATAGGCCTTGTGCAGCAGGAGCCTGTCCTTTTCGCGGCGAGCATTCTTGAAAACATTGCATATGGCAAGGACGGTGCAATCGAGGAGGAGGTGATCGAGGCGGCGAGGACCGCAAACGTGCACGGCTTCGTCAGCCAGCTGCCCGACGGCTACAAGACGGCGGTCGGCGAGCGAGGAGTGCAGCTGTCAGGCGGCCAGAAGCAGCGGATCGCCATTGCCAGAGCAGTGCTCAAGGACCCAGCCATCCTGCTGCTGGACGAGGCGACGAGCGCGCTGGACGCTGAGTCCGAGTGCGTGCTGCAGGAGGCGCTGGAGCGGCTGATGAAGGGGCGGACCACCGTCCTGGTGGCGCACCGCCTCTCGACGATCCGAGGGGTGGACCGCATCGCCGTCGTGCAGGACGGGCGGATCGTCGAGCACGGCAGCCACTCGGAGCTCGTGACACGGCCGGAGGGGGCGTACTCGCGGCTGCTGCAGTTGCAGCACCACCACGCCTGACGACGCCGCCGCCGCGGTCGTGCTGCTCCTGATTAATACGACGACACCTTTGTTTTCGTGATTGGAACGCTTGCTTCTTTCGGTTCTTTTTTGCGGTTGGTCGTTAGTGGATGTAGATACTAGGGCAACGTACGGTGCTATGTTCTTGTGTTATCTACGTAAGCGTAAACTGGAAGGCTTTATGTGTATCTTCTCTCTGAAATGTACGACGCAACTCCTCTCTTTTTTTTTTTTACCGATGATCTGTATGTCGTGAAATCAAGATCAATTGTGCTCATCTCAAGAAAAAGGTCAATCGAGCTGTCTCTGTTTGAGATTGATAAAAAGGAAAATGCTTTATGAGCCACTTTACTGCTCCAATGTGCCGGACTTCCGGCCCATCGTAGGTAAAGGAAGGAAGACGGCTTAAATATCGGCCTACCCGACCAAAGGCCGAAATATCAACGGCGCTCTGGCTCGTGGGCACAAAAAGATGCACTCAGCAGGGTGCAATTGGAACGAATATGAACATATATCCGTTATCCTTGTAATCTATTCCATATTTATCTTAGAATTAAAGTCAAACATAGATAATACCGAATATCTATTTCTCTATTTTATATTTGCTCCATAAACTTTCGGATGGTCGGTCGGACGAAAACTATCCGCTTCTTTTGCACGCATACACAGGACATTGAACAGAAGAGGTGCGATCAGAGCGAATATAGAGAGACTAATCATCGAGATGTCGAAAGAAAAGCACTCAGTATTCTCCGCCTATTTAGATACAATAATCCGTCTATTTATTATCTTATTTCTTAGTGAAGTCACAACAGATTAGCTCATATCACTTGACATACGAATATACACGGACGGATATCACTCATACCAAATCCTATTTCGTATTTTTTCTCGGAGTTTGATTTGGACATGGATAATGCCAGTTATCCATTTACCCTTTTTCGCATTCACTTTATAAACCTTCAGTTAATCGGACAAAAATTATTCGTTTCGTTTGCATCCCAGTACAATAAGCAAATCGTACCGTGGACCTTGCATACGAATGGTTGGAAGTTGGAACACAGAATTTTTCATGAAAAATACCCGAGGATTTCAACTGTTTCTTGCAAAATTCAAGTATAATTTCTGTGTTTTGAAGGGGACCTAACCTTGCTTTTGCACGTATGTGCTCGCTTAATCATGTTGACAGCAGCACAGTATAATGTAATTAGGCCCGCAATTAATAGAGGCCAGGTGAAGAGACCGTCCACTTTATTTATCCTGGGTGCACTTTGCGTGCTATCCAAACCAGCCCCGGTCGCTGGCACGTCAGGCTCCACCGGCTGCACGGTGCCACTTTTAAAATCATACGCGCATATACACACCTGCCGGTACACCCGGTTGGTGGCATGTAAGCGGCGTCCGACTTGGTTTTAAGCGGTGATTTTTTATTAAAAATAAATAGTAATTATAGATAGGAGTGGTTTTTTAGAAGAAGTGAGCGAGTGGTAGAAAAAATATTAGAGATATACATGTGTGTGATGAGAGCGAGAGAAGTGGAATGATGCACCCGTAACCTATTACCTCAGCCCTAAAGTGAGACGGTAATGAGAGGAGTAGAGAAGCCGATTTGGAAAGTCTTATGTTCATATTAGCTTTTAGCTTTTTTTAAACAAAGGTAGAACTAGAAACCAATATGAATAGTGTTGTAGTACAATGAATTGTTTAGCATGGGGCGCCCCTCTCCCTCGCGCAAAAGACACAACACACTCATGGAGATGGTGCTCCAACTACTTTTTGGTTGAAGTTTCTAGTTGTGGCTTTTGACTTATGACTAAAATTACAATGTAACAGTTGTTAGCCTTTTCTAAAAAAATAAAAAATATATATATAATGTATAAATAACAGGGGCACTATGGTGGCTAGACTCTATGATTGAGACTTTTCATTCATGATCAAGACTTTCTATCCATGATTGATTCAGCATGCTAAATCAATAAATTTCTTTCTAAATTGATGTCTTTTTGAATTAATGAATGTTAACGAGTTTGCCTGATATATTATATATCATTACACTTGCACGTATCTAAAAGCAATCTAAAGACAGAGAGACTTGGTGCCTAGATACCATAGTACCTAATTTCAGCGTCATATGTGTGTGTATATAACTGTTATATCGTCACGACGATATAAAGGAATATGGAAAAAAAAAAGAGAAGAGGAAAAAGTCAAGACAAATTAAAAAAGTTAAAACAAGTCAAAATTAAAAACTGATACGTCTAATGTAAATAAGTTGAAAGTCAAAAAAGCCCGAAGAGAAAATCATTTAGAGCGGAGCTAGAATCATGGATCTCCATCCATTCTCTGTGCACGGCATGTACTCGCAACGACGACCGGAACACGTTGCCGCCAAGTCGGCTCGCACACATACAGGCACAAGGGAAAAAATTGCCAGTGTAGTAAGGGAGCCCGCTCGCTCGGTTGGCCTGTGTTTTTTTTTTTTTTTGGGTACGAGTGGCATCCGGTGGTACAGCTAGTTGGCTGCCTGTAGCTGGAGGCGCGACTGTTGCGTCCGATCTGCAGGGTATCCGCCGCACTGTTGCGCCCAAGTCGGCCGACGCGGCCGCCGCGCCTACTAACCGATCGATCGACCGGTCCAAGCAAGAAGCTTCTCTTCTGTTGCGCGCGAGAGCTAGTTACTTTGTAGCGCGCGCGTGCGCGTTGGACCATCGGTCCGGTCCAGGCTCGTGATTGCCAAGTGGACTCGCGTCGTGCCTCGCTACAGTGGTGCGTCTTGTCCTGTAACTCCTGTTGCCTTCGTGCATGTTGATTATGGGCATGTTGTTTTCGGTACTTTTGATTGTGGTTTCTATTTCTTAGGCTGTGTGAGAGAAAGTATTGGTTAACAGATACTCTGCTTGAAAATTAGTTACTATATAAAAATAAAAAAACAACTTTTAAGAACTGAAAAGAAGGGCCTCATAGCTCTTTTTGTTTTCCTTCGGCTTCTTTAAAAATCAAAATAATAGAGAGGCTCCTCGAAGTCCAAACGGCTTCTCGAGTTTAAAATCATATACATTGTCCGAGTTGACGTCTCCGTCGTTTTAAAAGGCATAGTAAAAATATCATTTAATATAACTAAAATCTATTGACATTGGGGAGTAACATGTGCTATAATTCTCGAGTAATATACATTGGGGAGTCCTGCTGGCGAACCACACTCGTGGGTAGTAGTACTATCTCGTGACTGAACGGATGATAATTCCTGCCACATTGATCGAACAGTTAAGTGTCACCGGTTCTCTTCCTGCCAACATTCTAGCAGTAGTATTTTGCGTGCTATATTCCGCACGTAGGGTGTTAATGTTTTATGATGCAACAATCTTCGATAGGAGCAAGCAACTATTGCGCGGGTAACAGTAGTACATAACAGTAGTATTCTACACCGGTGGCGGAATCAGGTCTCGCGCTAGTTGAGCTGTAGCCCGAGGACTGGTAACCAAAATCTATGTAAAATTCATAAAAAATTATAAAAAAAATAAAATTAACTTAAGAGTTAATCTAAGAGTAATTGGTCTAGCCCGGAGGTTCGGCTGGTTTTGCCCCTGTTTCTGCACCCAATTACTGTGCATATGCGTCGAAGGAGCATCTGAGATAATCATTGGTATACAGTTGAGATCTTTGTCGTATCACCCATAGGAAAAAAAATGCCCTGACCCTTTGTCTCATCGTCAAGTTTTACAACACAACGGGTATGGTATCCATTGGATGTTTTTGCATGAATCATATTCCCTAACTCCTACTGTAACTCGCCACAGTATGCAGCATGGCGACCACACGGACGGACGAACAGTGTCCTCAAGTATGTATCGATCGTATCGGCAGATAAACAAACATCAGAATCTGAATATCTGACTGCCTGTACTGCACAAAATGCAGAGATATTTCTTTTTCGGAGGGGAGGGCTCAAATTGCAGAAATCGGTATTCGATCGATGTAGATTCAGTGGTGAACAGAGCTCCCGTACTTGCAGCAGCTAACGCAACACCTGCTAATTACTAATTTAATTTACGACTACGCTTTCGCTAACAGTGTTGTTGGTTTGCTCCCACCAGATAGGCTCCCACATGTACTCCACCGATGAGAAGCCCTACTCGATTGGGCTAAAAAGTTGTAACTTATAGTTAAAATTACATTGTAGCAACTAAAATTTCACTGTATCTGAAGATGGTTTAATTGGCATAATTAAATTTAAAAAATTTAAAAATAGAAAAAATATGTTAACTCATCACGGACAACACAAACGAAGACGGAAAAAAGAACCGGTAAAAAAGCTTAAAAAAGACAAAAGTACAGAAAAAGATAAAATTTATTAATAATAAAAAATAAGCTAAAAACTAAAAGCTGAAGTCGAAACAAGCTAGACCTTAATAATCTGCCATACATGCAGCTCGAGCTAGCTTGTGTACACTCGTATCGATCGCCGGACCTTTCAGATTCGATCAGATCATCGAGCACGCACGCACGCATTTTAGCCACAAGTACTGTGCTTGGGGGTATACGTGTAGAGCCACAGTGGCGAGCAATTGGCAGGACGAGCCATGCAGCTGTTGTCCCATGGCAGGACGCCAGCCTCCCTGTGCTGTGCCTGTCTCCTCGGCTGTTTGCCCTTTTCGCGAGATGGCGATCTCCACATGTCTTGCCCATCGGGCCGGCCATCCTTCGCTCGTACGAACGAACGTGGCAAAATGGTCGCGCGTCTTTGTGCGTTAGAACGACCTAACATGAAGTTAGCGAGACTCATGTACTGATACTGCGCTAGATTACTACTAGATGCCACGCCAGCTGGACTACCTACTGGTTAATGTTAACCATAACCCAACGTGTAAGGCGGAGAACGAAAGCATTTTGACAAGTTTTTTTTGTTGCTACGGTTTGTGGGTTTTAGCTGAAAATTTTGAATTCTATGAGAGAGAAAATACGCAGAAAGATATTTATGTGCGATTTTATATATATATATATATATATATATATATATATATATATATATATATATATATATATATATATATATATATATATATATATACACATGTACTGATACTGCGCTAGATTACTACTAGATGCCACGCCAGCTGGACTACCTACTGGTTAATGTTAACCATAACCCAACGTGTAAGGCGGAGAACGAAAGCATTTTGACAAGTTTTTTTGTTGCTACGGTTTGTGGGTTTTAGCTGAAAATTTTGAATTCTATGAGAGAGAAAATACGCAGAAAGATATTTATGTGCGATTTTAGCGATATATATATATATATATATATATATATATATATATATATATATATATATATATATATATATATATATATATATATATAGGACGAGTGTTTCATGCACCATGGTGCCTAGGCACCAATATCAATACCCGTTGATTTGCTTGAGATTCATAACGTTTGATGTGAGTATCTTCATATACCCATAAAAAGTATATTTGAGATGTCAAACTCGAAAAATTTAAATTCAACTTCAGTTTAATTAGTTTGAACTATTTTTATAGTATATACTCACTGTAGTTGCATTGAACTCAAAAGTAGTTCAAACTAATTTGAACTGAGTTCAAAACTTACTTACCATAAATATATCAAGGGTATAAAACATTTTCATACCCAAACTCAAAAAAATTATCAATCATACACGTGTATCGGATGTTGGTGCCTAGGCACCATGGTGCCTTATGTAATTTTCCTATATATATATATATATATATATATATATATATATATATATATATATATATATATATATATAAATAATCGGGACAGTATTTACTACAATCAACTTGTAAACCCCATCTTAAAAATACTTTATTTAAAAACTATTTACTGTAAATAAGTCAAAAATTATAAATCTAAAAGAATGCAACGGTAATTGGACGTTGTCTCAGTGTCCCCTGGCCTTGGTAGCTTCAGTTTCCTGGGAGCAAGAATCAAGTGATTCCCAACTCCTTTATTTTAGAGTACAAGAAAGGACGCACACACGCACTCAGATATCCTACTCGCGACTTCAACCCAAAAAAAGGTGAACACAAGCTCGAATTCAGAGTTCGAGCGCTGATAGATGGCTCGCACCACTGCAGAACTTGCCAAGAAAGCTAAACTCACTCCTCGACTCCCCCTTTCTTTATTGATCCTGAATTCCTGATGAGAGAGGGAACTGTCTGCCAGTCGGCTGGAAAGGTAGACAATGCGATGGGGGAGTCAGCCATCTCTTATCCTTCCATCTTTACGGAAGGAATCAATGCCCGGCCCTGTCGTGCTCGTCCTTAGTTACAGTATGGTAAATTTAGTTACATCAGATAAATCACTATTAGTTATAGTATAATTTTAATTATAAAACAACTTATTTTAATTCAGCCGAACGACACCTCAGGCATCTCATCTCTTATCCTTTCGTCTTTACGGAAGGAATCAGCCGTGCTCGCGTCGCCTCAACAACCCAAGGGGTCGAGTACGACATCGTAGTGGGGGTGGCAGTAAAACTCGGCCGACTACTGTGAGGTGATTCGTGACAATGTACATATGCCGGAAATACTGGAAATCAACCGAGACCGACCGGTCGGGGCTGGCTAACGCATTCGGCACACGCGTGCGGTCCTCGTGGCGGGCTCGTTACCGGCCAAACCCCCACCTGATTGGTTCCTATCCCAATGCTAATCGATCGATTCCTGTAGTAAATCGGACCGAGTCATGTATGCGTCCAAATTCTTTTCCAACACGTTAGTCCTTTTCCCACGGGAGTTTAGTGAAAATTTCTCGATTAGGAGCAGCTAAATGAATCATTGGTTTCTGGGGAGGGGCCGCGCAATGTGCAGTAATTCGCTGTGGCTAGCATCAGATCCCAATCCCTGTACTTGTGCCACACCCACACTCCCCAGTCCCTGTACATGGACGGCTTTTTCAGCGCAGAAATTTCCCATCGTAAAAGCAACAGTAACTAACATGGGACCAATTTAAGCAGACAAGTCAGGGTAGCTAGCAGGAAGGCAGCCAAATTAAACTCACAGTCAAGTCACTGATCAGAGCCAATCTTTTCGGTCCGTGCATAATAGGAAATGGCCAGGGTATGGCCTCGTAAAAAAGGTATTAGGTCCTGCTTATTTTAGTTTTAGCTTTTGGATTATTTTTTATTATTTATAAATTTCGTCTTTTTATTAATCTTTGGTTTTTTTTAGTTTTGTGCCGGTTTTTTTCCCGTATTCGTTCGCGTTGTCCGTAATGAGCTAACATATTTTTTTTATTTTTAATTTTTAAAATTTAATTACGCTAAATAAGCCACCTTCAGATACAGTAAAATTTCAGCCGCTACAGTGCAATTTCAGCCATAAGCCACATCTTTTCAGCCCAACCGAGTGGAGCCTTAGTCTTTGTTTCAATTCTTTTGTACTTTTATTCTTTTACTATTGCTTTCTTGACAGTCAAAATAAGCAAGATTGTTTTTTGAAGTAAATTTTTTAAACAATTTCTCAAGTCTAAAATTATATATGTTCACATTAGCGTAGCAGTCATTCACTATCATCTTAAAACATAGATAAAAATCATCACTCACAACAACAAGTCGTCAGCCGCAAGAACATGCACTTGAGCTTGTGACGGGCCAGCCGCTGTGTCGCGTGTTCGCGCGCAGGCATCGATTAATTAACGATGGGCTCGATCAGCGTGGTACGTTCGACCGTTGCATGGCGCCGTGGCCGGCATTCTGCATTCGATCGATCGGCGCGCGTTCCGAGGTCCACTCTATCAGCCACCACCCGATGCGGCCACCGCACTGAGATAGATACCTCGCGCCGCGCCGTTGCGTACGTTGTTGCGCTGTGCACTCGTGAATCAGCTCGTTGGTTCGTTGAGCTTAGCGGATGATCATGTGCATGCTTGCGTTAAGACAATGGAAATTATGGTCCGGGGATCAGATCACCAGATGCCATCCAATCCGATCCAAGCCAACCAGGGGAGATGATTTGCAGAGAGAGAGAGATCAGCTAGCGGCTTGTCGAACGAACGTGGTCCAGGCTCCTTAGATCTCCCCTGCTTGAGATTGTGAGAGAGAGAGAGAGAGAGAGAGAGAGAGAGAGGAGAGATTCTGGTTTGTCGGTCTTCGCCTTGATCGAGCTGGGTGACAAAATGTCTTGTGCCATGTTGGGTGCTCTACTGCTCTCTGCGCAGAACCCAGGACTCGCTTTTGTTTGATTTCGTCGTTAGCTTAAGGGGTGTGAACTTGCATGCAGTCTCCAATAAGCGCCATGATTGGCGATCATGTGTTGTCTAACGGCAAGTAGTATTTAGCGGTCAAGCGTACGTATATAGCCGCAGTACAGTCAGCCAATCAGTACGAAACTCGTCAACTCGACATAGTTATCCTAACTGATACAATAATGATAAGAGACCCTACGACGGACGGTCTGTCCTTTTATAGCTTTTGACTTTAGTTTTAGTTTTTCTACAGTAATTAGTTTTTAAATGAAGTGTCTTTTCAAAATGATTCTATTAGTTAATTGTAGTACATACTATACTGACTTTATTTATATCGGCAAAAGCTACACGTAAATTTTAATTACTCTATAATCTTTCACACAAACAGCCAAAAATCACAAGTCACAGCCAAAAGTTATAAGCCATAGCCACAAAAGAACAAGCCCTGATCCTATCGATCTTATGTACGTTCCTACTCCTCATACCACTCCAGTATCAGTGGGGTTGAGACGACAGTCACTTTGAAGGGCGTCGTGTTCTTGACCGATCTCCCTTTTGGGGGTGATGCACTGGTTTCAGCTCCTACACCAGTCGACTAAAAGGAGAGGCTGGCGGATCGGTTCGGCCGGCCTATCTCGGAGACTGTACGTGGCGTCCTCCACACTTGGCTGAACAATTTCAGTGTGTGCCTGTAAGATGCACCGCTGGAGGTCGTCAGGAGGCCAGACACCATCGGCCCTATAGAAGACTATGAAGTTCATCCTAAAGTAGGCTAAAAAATAGTGCACAATCTAAACTACGACCATTCCACGGATCATACTGTGCACGTAAGCTACCCATTGGGGGCACCGTGCTCACCCGCCAAGTCATCGCGACCTAGGGAGTCCAACCTGCCATTGCAATCTACTGAGTCTGCCTGGCATCGTAGTACTAGCCGCCGATCATCCGTGTGCCGTACTGACGAGGAGCTAATTTATGTACGAACCTACATTTTGTTTTCCTATTAGGCCTTGTGTTCTACTAACATCATGGCGTTCCCCCGCCACAGGTCCATCTCGAGATGCATCACTTTTGACGTTTGCACCACTTGCACAGACTACAACTCCCCGTTGTTCATCTTCATTACACATTCGGGAGGTATGAGATTTCTATTGTACATCTGAAATATTTATTAAGACTAATATCATTTCATCTTGGAGCCTTTGATTCAACGTGGGGGTGACGACGAGTCCACCGATGACGATACGGACCTCCCAGATGCTTTCAGAGAGCACTACACGGCGCCAAGGTTGGCAGTGTACGCAGGGCAGATCCCAACGTTCACAGCATACCCAGGATTTGGATACTTTGGTGGGCAGAGCTCCTTTGGCTTCGCTGCCACATCGTACGACCTAAGCGAGAGCTCCCTCACGCCATGAGGGTGATTTCTAGAATCTTTTGTTCACGACATTATTGCAGGTGGCCCGCAGTTCGGCATTTCCCAGCTGGTGGACATCGACTCTTACCAAACCCAGCCTACTGTACCTGAACCTACTGGACAACTGCCGGCCATTGAGCAAATAGAATGGTCTCCATACCTTCTCTGACTCGAGACGCAACCCTAGACCGACTAAGTAGCCTATGGGACATGCTTGTGCTCAACGGAAGACAAGGCCATGTACGGGGAGGTAGACGTGGCGAGGAGGTAGCAGTGCCTCAGATGGGTGAGCCATATCGCATCGAGTGTGATGCATTTTTTACTAGCACAATTACTTTTACTTGTACAAGTAAAACTAATGTATAAAATTGTACAAAAAGTGAGATATTCATAAATTTATGATTAAATTATTTTGAATAAACGTGGCAAATTCGGACTGCATAAAATTCTCCAAAACTTATACAATAACTATGAGTTCATATAAAATTTTGTAATTTTTGGAGCTCGTTTGCTATATGTAAAAACTTGTATAAATATCAAAATTGTATAAATTTTTGAGGAATATTCACAATGGACAAAATTATCCAAAAATTATGCTGCGAGGTACGTTGTGTCAGGAGGCTGTAGATAAATTTTTGTAATTTTTTGAGCTCATTTGTATATTTAAAAATTAAAACAAACACTAAATACAAACAAATTAAGACAAATAATTAAGCCAGCTAATCGGTTGGCTTAATCACCTGCTGCCCCCTCACCAGACGGTAGGCCTGCCTGCCGTGCCCCCACCGGGCGGCAGGTTGCCTGCCGTCTGCTGGCGAGGCGGTAGGCGCCTGCCGCCGCCGCCCTCGCCACGTTTCATCTCACCAACACTCCCGCTTGCTCACCGCACGACAGAAGTGTTATTTTTGTAAATACAGTATGCATACAGCTAGTTATATAAATACCATACGCAACAGTACCAAATCCTGTTTTTTCTCCAATAATTGAAGAGAGAACAGAAACAGAGCAGCTTCTAATTAACTTGTTGGCGATGTTGATGGGAAATTGTTGCACCCATGTCACTATTGTGTCATGGTTTTGGGTCACCATTCTAGAAAAGTTTAGGGTTCTGTTCGTATTAGCTTTTACAAACTATTTTTCTATAGTAAATAAATTTTTTATAGTATCTAACTTTTAAAGATAGTGTCTTTTGAGGTAGTGTCTACTAGTCAATTGTTATATACATTATAGTAACCTTATTTATATCGACCAAAATAGCACATAAGTATCTCTCTTTATAAATTTCTCTATAAACTATCACTAGTTATAAATCAAAAGTAAAAATAATACGGTCTACCCATAAGGTGTTGTTGGGCATGCAAAACACATATATAGTATTTGCCCCGTCGTCGTCATTCGAGATCGCAAAATGTATACATTGACTCCAATAATTTCATGATAGCTGATCACTATGCACGGCGTGTTCCTTGTGTTTGCCCATCTGGGTTTATTCTTTGTGACTACAGTTTATGGTTTTTATCTAAGATTTTTAAATTTTAGTTGTTTGCAACAGAGATTATAGAGGGAGATATTTGTATGCGATTTTGGTGGATATAGATGATGGATTTTCAATGTGTATTACAATTAACTTGTAGATTCTATCTTAAAATAATATTCTATTTAAGTGTTAGTTATTATGGAAAAACTAAAAACCAACTTCAAAAACCCGATAGAACAAATCCTATACCACAGAGGCTAAAGGAAAACTTTTACACTGCATGCATTACTCTAGTAAAGAATCATTACACGTCAAAAACCGGTCAAACTTATATAATTGGATATATCATGAGGGCGGTGGGCGGTTCCAATGATTGTAGTTGGTTGATTTATATAATGCGCACTGTTGGCCCGTACCGTGTTCACACAGTTGAAATGATTATCGCCAATGGCCATGGCGTACTACCAGTGATTAGTAGTGCCCCTGTGCACGGGAAGTTTGCTAATCAAGCAGGGCCAACAAGGCGACAACATGGCCTACGTGGAGTCAGTTCATGGCACCAACAAGACCAATCCACATCTCCGGCTCAAGCCTTTGGCATTTCTGCACTCCACACAGGACTAGCAAAGATTACTTGCCTATTTTTTTTTTGTTACGGCCGTGAATTTTGATTTCGAGACGGTAAAGACGTAGATGTAAATAGTATATATTTAGGTTTAGAAAATCATTTACAAAATGGCTTAAAGAAATTGTACTATTTATTTCAATTTCTAAAAAAGGAATCAAAAGATTAAAAAAAACTAAAAAAATGCATGGCCTACATGTTTTATACTCGCCACACGGCTTGAGACAGCCCTAGAGTACAAATCTTCCAGCATCCCTAAGTGTTCCCCGCAGGAGTAGACTCTTAATAACCAAGCAAATAATATGTGAAAAATATTTAAACTCCAGCGTCCTAATTAAGCCAACTATTAGCCCAAACTGGTAAGGCATCAGGCCGGAGTTTAAACTCCTCCCTTCTAGTTAATTAGCCGTCTTTGGGGCTTGACCACGTAACATCATTGGCGGCTACGTTTTTCAGGTATATGCTCGGACCCACTCAACTCTAAAAAAAATCTTGGCACTGCTACGGTGCTATACTGCAGAAGCTTGATAATTAGGTAGCATCTTCATTATTGTCACTCTCTATTACCATGCTTGCACCATCACCCCAAGATTGCTAGATCTGTCACTATATACAGGGATGGACCCTCTATAGTGCATAGGTGTTCCTTAGCATACCCAAATTATTTTACTAAATACCTAGTATTTAGTAGGTATATTACACATATCCTAATAACATTATCACAGAAAAGTTCATCACAAACGGTTCAAAACCGTTATCACAGACATTTTCTGACCCATCTGAATTTATATATCTGTGATAACAACGGCTCTCAAATCGCCTGTGATAAGTTACAACATAAACGATTTTAGCTAAGAACCGTCTGTGATAGTTTAATATCACAGATGGTTCTAGTTAAGAATCGCCTATGATTGCGTTCTCGCATCCTCATAAATAGGCGTGGTCGTAAGTCGTGGTTGTAAGCCGTGGTCATATGCGCCTAGTCTATTAGCAGCCATATGCGTCACATCAGCAAATTCTATCAGCAAATAGAGGAAACGACCTATGGTGCAAACGAAGGCAAGTTTAGGGAGCCGAGAAAGTAAAATACAAGTTCTCAAAGTAAAGTGGTAGGGTGTATATCTCCAATGATGCAAGTTTAAGGAGACAAGATTTACGTGGTCGAAACCCTAGCCATCCAACAATTTCGTAATTTCATATCCAAGTATCAAGGAAGAAAGGGGAGGGGTGGGGGATATATCACCGGCGAAGAAGGAGAGATTGCGGCGGCAATATCACCGTTGTGTCATGTCGGTGACACTGCACAAGACAGTCTTACGATAAGTGTGCCTTATATAGTGAACCATGGCGTCACAACCGGAGGCAGAGGAGCTCGGGGAGGTAGTCGACCGAGCCTTCTATTTTTTAAGGAAAAAATTTGGTGAGACGAAGTGGAGGAGAAATGAGAAGAGAGAATAGGGGATGAGGAGAAGAGGAGATGAGGAGAAGATGAGTGGAGAAGTGAGAAGAGAGAAGAGGAGATGAGTCAAAGAACAGCCGAATCTTCTATTTTAAAGAGCAAATTTAACAAGATGAGCGGGAAATTCAAATTCGATGAGAGCGGGTAAGTTGAAATATTATTACAAATGGTTACATCACAGACAGTTCAAAAAAACCGTCCACGATAAGTATAGACATCATAGATGATTTTTGTTTTGAATCGTCTGTGATGTATCACAGACAATTCAGAATAAAAATCATCTGTGATAAGTATGTCATCACAGACGATTCTTTCCATCATGATGAACTTAGACGGTCTATCTTGTAAAACTATATGTGATAACTTTATCACTAACAATTTGTGTTGAACCGTCTGCGATGATGCCTCTAGGATGATCCTTTTTGTAGTAGTGTAATTAGGTCAAATCCTTTGTATTTATACCCTAATACAATTTAGCCCACTCTCACACCTTTCTCTCCTAAATTCGTCTTACCTAACCCAATACATTTTAGCCCATCCGAGTCCTCTCTCTCAGGTGGCATGCTGTGAGATAGCCGGCAAGGTGGGAGCACGACAATGCACAGCAAACCAGCATTGAGAAGGCAATGCACAACAGTCAATGGGAGCACAACAGGCCAGTAGCTTGCGGCAGCCGGGGAGGCTAGGTTCGCGTGGCGGGAGGTAGCACTCTATGCTTGGCGGCGGCCGGGTCTCCGGGCCGGTGGGATCGGCAAGGTGGTGAGGCAGGCCTAAGCCATGCATGATGCACAACATAACACATGCATCCTCAATTCCTAGGTCTCAAATCCTAAATTTCATTAAACAATATTTTATCAACTTCAAACACCCATCTCAAAAATATTGAGTCCTCCACTGACTATATATATATATATATATATATATATATATATATATATATATATATATATATATATATATATATATATATATATATATATATATATATATATATATATATATATATATATATATGTGTGTGTGTGTGTGTGTGTGTGTGTGTGTGTGTGTGTGTGTGTGTGTGTGTGTGTGTGTGTGTGTGTGTGTGTGTGTGTGTGTGTGTGTGTGTGTGTATGTATATATGTATATGTATGTGTGTATATATATATATATGTATGTATATATGTATATATGTATATATGTGGAACAATCGATAGCTGTATGCATGGAATATCTTCTCTCCTTTTTTTCAATATGCAGGAGAGTTGAATATTATGGGACTCTGTCTATATATACATCAGGTGCCTCACTTTTTTGCTAGGTATAACTTACATTTTCGTCCACTGGATCTACATCAATAGTTGAAGCACACACATTTGTAAGTACATCTGATGACCAGAAAATTCAACTTACTTTTACTGGTAGCGCAGGACAAATAGAAAAGCCGAAAGAAAAAATCTTGTAAAATACTACTATTAGAGTTAGTCAGTAATATGCAATTTATATATACAATAGATTTAAGACACCTCCTTCATTTTAAAACCACGAAAGTTCCACAATAATCTAAACAAAGAAAAATAATAGGAATTCTCTCATTAATCGACAAAAAAGAGAATGATCAACCCATGCACATCAGCTGCCTACTTGCCCCCTCATACACCACCTCCACTACTACCCCTCCATACCTCACCAAGTATAGGATTGATAAGGCAAGTAAGAGAGGGTAAATGACTCTTCAAAATATTCCTTCAGGAATTAACAATACTGTGTAGTGAAAACACAAACTCATAATCTTAGTAAAGCCTAAAGCCAAAGATCGCAAACTCACAAATGACATGGCTCGGTTAGCACACGTAGCCCATGGGCATAGACCATTTGGCACAAAAGCCGACCATTGGGCATGGATACGGCAAGATAGGCATGACCCATTTTAGCACAACAACCAATTTTTGAGAAATATAACCATTTTGAGGCCATTTGTGAGTTTAGAATTATGAATTAACCACCATACCCCCTCATCAACCCACACTCAAATCAACATTCTCCTCTCCTCATTCTATTATGAAAATTTCGAAGCTCTTTGTGGTAATTTGGCAAAATTCAAAATAATTTTGTAAAAGTATGAAAATTCAAAATCTGGCACGCATTCAAATAAAGAGGTAATCTTAATAGTTTTCATGCTATTATATTGTTCTTATTCCTCTTTATTGTGATATAAAATAGGTACTAATTTAATTTTGTATTTTTAAATTTTTTCAAGAACATTTTGATGAATTTTGCAATGAGTGAGTATGGAATTGATCTGAAAGATCTTGCATCGTTCGGGACGACTCCGCCTCCACCTCAAATGGCTGAGCTGCCACCATTGAAAGGTGGCGAAAGAAGTCAGGACGCCGATGACATCACCGACAATTCTTAGAGCATCCATCTATACATTATACTTTTATGCTTTTCACATGTAATGTTGAGCTAAAGGTTGTACTCTTTTTTCTTTGCCAAGGTTTTCTCGAGTAAAGTTTTTACGTGGCAAATTTTTTAACGAGCCAACCATTTTAACATCAATATAAGCTCTTTATTACATTTTTACAATTTATTTAGTCTTTTTATACAATTTGTATAATTTAATGTGTGTTTTCGTATAATTTCTACAATTTATTGTGTATTTTTAATTCTACTTATTTTTTAATTATTCAGTTTTTTTTAATTTTTTCAGGCCAAACAGGCTACACGAGCATGCCATGCCTCAGTGGCCCAACAGGCCAATCGTGCCTGGTGTTGGCCCAGCACGGCACAAACTCCCTTGGGCTGGCATGACATAACCTGTTCTAGTTGATGGGCTAAACAGGTTGTGCCTAACAGGCCCATGCTATGTTGGCCCCGGGTTGTGCTTTGTCATGCCATCCATTTGGGCATATGTAGAAACTCTAGACTTGATACATCTCTCTCAAGTCTCATAAGGCTTATATAGTGAAGGTTTTTATCTCACACCAAATCCTAAATAACCAGCCATTCTTAGTAGATCACACCACTTACATATGGAGAAACCCAATAATCTACACATAAACGGGTTTTACATTTCACACAGTTACATGCTTTTCAAAACGTGACTTCACAAGGCTCTAATAGCCCGATATAACACTATCCTAAAAGACGTGACCTGAACCATTTAGGCCAGTGCCGCAATTTTGCAAATCGTTCTTCCACCTAGTATTAGACAATTTCCTTAATTGTCATACATCGATTTTCACGAAAACAATGTGATGCCAAAGCCTTGTCGCCATGATCATACGCCTGCTCTGAGGCTGTCGCCATTTGAAACATTTGAGCCCTATGACACACCACATCACACTATAGTCCATGATGTCCAATTACTTGCTATCAAGATCATACATCTTCTCCGAGAACCATCACCACTTGAAATGCGCAAATCCAATTGGTACACCACATGCATGCAATGCTTCCACACTATCTTTGTCTTTCTCTTGTACTTCTCCGCTTAAGATGATATTCCACCCAGACTTATGTAACATGCCACGGCCACGAAGCCTCGAACTTGCCGCTGGCCGCAACAATCATCAATCACTTGCATATCAAGAGAATAAATAATCGATCTAAGCACAAATGACATGTGTTTGACTCTTATTAGTAAAATGGGAACGTATGCAGTGCACTCACGTCTCCCATGCGCTCAAAGCGATCTGGCGTGTCCGTGAGGGAAATAGCAGCCAGGATGGAGGCGGGTGCGCACCCCAGGCCTTTTTCCATTTACCCCCGCGCGCGTCCAAAGACTCCAAAATCAGCCCATTCCCCCACGTCCTCCCATCCGTGCGGCCACCATTGAATCCCCAATCCCTAACCCTAGAATCCCCTGCAATAGTGAGGAGGGAGTGCCCTGCAACAGCATCGGCCATAGCGGCCCTTCAAAATTAGCCCCCGCGCGCCATGGTCTCCCCCTGTGCATCTCCAAAATATCGAGCTCGCCTGCTCGAGCTCGCGGCCTTCGATGGAGAGGAGGGAGGCAGCTGCCTAGCTCAGCTCCACGTCGGGCCCCTGTGACGGTGTCAGCCATGACCACGGCACCACGACAACTGTGCTGTGGTCATGGCGCCGTGTTCGTGGAGCCGTGGTCGTGGCGTCGTGGTCGAGGCACTGTGGTCGAAAGGCCTCGAGTGAGAGGACGTTGTTACCGGGGAGAGGACACTGTTGAAGGGGCGCTCCCTCCTCACCGGTGCCGACAGAGACACTGCCAGCTTCTAGGGTTAGGGATTGAAGGAGGGCCGCGGAGAGGATGCCGTCTAAGGGTGCAGGGGAGAGGACTCAAAGGATGCCGTCGAAGGGACGTGTGGGCTAGAGGACGCCGTCGAAAGGGCGTGTGGGCGGGCGGCACCACCGCTACCAAATCGTCGTCACCTTTGTCGCCTAAAGTAATCGAGGAAGAGCACATAGACAGGAGGGCGTGGGGGAACGAGCTGATTTTGGAGTCTTTGGACTCATACCCGGGGGGGGGGGGGGGTAAATGGAAAAGGCATGGGGTGCGCACCTTTCTCCATCCTGGCTATTACTTCCCTCGTGGATGTACCAGATCGCTTTGAGTGCATGAATGCATGGGAGATGTGAGTTGCACTGCATATGTTCCCTAGTAAAATATATGCATATACACACTATGAGTCACAAATGCACGGACTCCCTATGACTAACACCTACATAGACTCCCACCATGACTAACAAAACCAAGAAACAACACAACTCAACCTCTTTCGGTCCCCAAGCCGATTAGATAGCCCAGCCAACACCGGTCAGACTGCCAGAACTCCGATCAGTTCTCCATGACAAGGCCGGTTAGACCACTCTCAACACTCCGAACAGACCACCATGACAAGGCTGATCAAACCGCTCTCGTAACTCAACCAAAGGCCTATCTGGAAAAGGCTACCGCCAACAAACAGCTAGACTATAGCCCGTTAGTCAGACCACCACCATGGTCTGTCAAACCGCAAGCCGATCAGACCACACATTAGGGCCGGTTAGATTGCCACCAAGATCCAGTAAAAACCAAAGAATTAAAATAGCACAAAATTAAACTCATACTTTGATATCAAAACACAAATAAGATTAAATACTTATCACAAATATGAAACAAGCACCGTATGGTATCACACCACGCCTCTCGTTGTCACACAATTACAACTCTCGCTTTCTCTGATCTTGCGTCTACCTCTCAGTCCGCTCGCTTTTGTTAGCAATAACCATTTAATCCTGCGTACGTTAGCAAGTTGTTTTAATTTCTGCATGCATTCAGTTTTTTGCATTGAGTATTGAGTCATGCGGTCAGTTTCTTGTGAACTGATGCATTGAGATGCATTGAAGTGCATGGTTCAGTTTTCTTCCGTTTTGCATTGTCTTAGCAAGGGCGGCTGACAGCTTTTGCTCTCCCCATTCGCAGACCGCGCCAACTATATATAGCTCGCTTGCAACCGCCACTCTCCAGCAACCAAAGCTCCACCTAGCTCTACTACTGCAAACTTAGCAGCTCAGTATATACAAGCTAGTTCAAGCATGTCGAGCAGCCGGAGGTCACGCCCACGGCGCGCCGGGAGCTCGCTGTCGTCGTCGTCGTCGAGGTCGATCTCGGAGGACCAGATCGCCGAGCTCCTGTCCAAGCTGCAGGCGCTGCTCCCCGAGTCTCAAACTCGCAATGCCGCGCATAGGGTAAATACTTCATCGCTAGCGCATGTTACTAAATTAATCTTACGTATATGCATCTATCTATAATTCTGTATGAATGCAGGGCTCGGCGGCGAAGGTGTTGCAGGAGACGTGCAGTTACATTAGAAGCCTGCACCAGGAGGTGGATAACCTCAGCGAGACGCTCGCTGAGTTGCTCGCCTCCGCCGACGTCTCCAGCGACCAGGCCGCCGTCATCAGGAGCCTCCTCATGTGATCATCTAGCGAGCTCGGAGCATGCGTGACCGTTACATCGATCGAGCATGCCTGCAGCTTATTAGTTCCCGGCTGGCTACTCAAGATACCGGGGAATAAGTAACGGATTTTGGTGTAAGATCTAGCTCCGCCCTACGCCTTACACTCTATATATAAATCGATGTCATTTTGACTCATAAGATTGTATGATTACATGATACTACAATCACAATCTGCGTCGTGATCCTGACAATGTTGCCACTAGCCAGTCTAGTATGAGAGCTTCCTGTTGCTGTACTTTGAAAGGCTAATGCGTGTTGTCTAATGCACGGATGCTTTATTAATTTGCTACTTGATTCTAAAATCGGTTATTTTCTTGATGGGCCATGCTTGATAATTGTAGCTAGCTCTTGGATGTGTTGTTGTGTCCCGTGTTTTATCTGAGCTAAATTTGGAGTTTTTTTAATTTAGATTAGCTAATGTTGGACTTTAGGCTTTAGAGGCGAAGATTTGTACGTCCTTGCTTAGTTAATTGGGACGTACGTGAATTGAACCTACCCAAGTAAATGTCAATTTATCTTTTGTTGATAAAATATAGTACTACCAGTACGTACTATGTACTATTGTAGCTTGCCCGAGTCCTTGTTGTGCCCATTTCAGTACGGTTCCATGCACATACGTGCATGAGGAATCATGTTCCTTTTGTTTTTTCTGTTCTCCCCCCCCCCCCTCCCTGGGATCGAGGTGGATATATATATACCCACCTAAGTTTGAAAATATAATATCTAAAATAGGCCAACAAACAATTTTGAAATATATGTAAAAGAGATTAATTCATAAAGCATGTACTGAGACTACAATTGACATATTTAGTGCTGTATGTAATATGAACATAAAGATTCAGATATATGCTCTACACTCCGGAGCAATATTCTTTTAAGCTGGGTTTAATCAAATACCGTACTGCGTTTTCATTTATGGTTAATTCAATGGAGAAATATTTGGAGGCGAGTACGTACTGCGAATGATGCAGAGATGTGGATGCATGGACCATATATATTAGTGGGGTGGCAGGAGGCAGGAAATCAAAGATACACCGTACGCTCAGGACTACAACCGTGCAACTGATCTCGCACCAGCACCTGACCCTGCTCAATTAGGCCCTAGTTATGAGTGATTAGGACCATGCAGATCAGTTGCGAAATTAAATCCATTGTGTTGATTAGGTCTCCCGTAATTGCACTATAGCTAGACAGTACGTACTACCTACGCAACGATATTGGAGAGCGACTGGTTTTTCGGTGTCGAGAACTCTGAACCATTGGTCGACAGCAACAAAGTTTTGAGCTTGATATATAGGGAGCGAATGCAGTAAACTCACCTCTTTCACGCACTCAAAGCAATCTGGCGCGTGTACAAGGGAAGTAGCAGCTAAGACGAAGACGTGCGCACACCCTAGGACTTTTTTCGTTTACCCTCATGTATGTCTAAAGACTCTAAAATTAGTCCGTTCCCTCCACGTCCTCCCATCTGTGTGGCCACCGGCGAATCCCCAATCCCAACCCTTGATTCGCCTGTGATGGCGAGGAAGCGCCCGTACGATGGCACCAGCCACAGCGGTCCCTCGAAATCAGCCCCCGCGCACCTCCAAAATATCGAGCTCGCCTGCCTGAGCCTGTGGCCTGCGACGGAGAGGAGGGAGACGTGGTTGTGGCGCCGTGGTCATAACGCAATGGTCGTGGCACCATGGTCGTAGCGCCATGATCAAAACATCGAGTCGAGGCGCTATTGTCGAAGGGCCTCGGGTGAGAGGTCACCGTCGAAGGGGCGCTCCCTCCTTGCCGGCACCGTTGGAGACACCACTAGCAGGGATTGGAGGGAGGGCCACGGAGAGGACGCTGTCGAAGGGCACAAGGGAGAGGACTCAGAGGATGCCGTTGAAGGGGCGTGTCGGCCAGAGGACACCATCGAAGGGGCGTATGGGCCAGAGGACACCGTCGAAGGGGCCGCATGGGCGGGCGATGTCGCCGCTACCAAATCGCCATTGCCATCATCGCTCAAAGTGAAATCGAGGAAGAGTTTAGGGTTTGCACAAGGGAATCCGGCACAGGAGGGTTTTTTTACAAAATGTGAGGGCGTCGCCCGCGAGTGCATCTGGGCCGTCCATTCCAGATCGGACAACGCGTCGCTAGGTGGCCGCCCGCCTTAATCTGGAGCGTCCATTGGCGCCGGGACGGACTAGATGGCGTGAGTGCACGAGTACACAAGAAATATGAGTGCATAGCAAATATTGCCTGATATATATTGGCGTGATAAAAGTGATTAATAAGAGCTGTTTATCCTTTGCGTAAAAAACCATGTACCATGCACGGTGGTAAAGCACTTAAGTGCAGTGGTTGCTTACTTTTCCAGAATTTTCCTAGCTGCTAGTTGGGTTTTTGGATTAGTTGATTGGTGCATGAAATCGAGTGTGTAGTATATCGTTCCAAAATAGATATTGTTTTGGAGGATACGCATAGTTGACCAATACCTTTTCTAACTATATATTAGTAAGAGTTATATTCACTCCATTTCCTTTTTATAAGGCATATAATTTGCAACGGAAGGAGTAAAAAAATGTAATGATTTGGGACTACTTTTGATGGCAAATATAGTAATATCATTTTTATGTGAAAAAAATCCAAATAATTGTATGCATGTCAACGGTCAATGTTTTAAATGTTCTGACGTCATGCATTTTAAAATGACATCATTTTAAATAGAACTAGTATGTATTTATGCACTGCATCTTGCACAAATAAAAAGTATGAATGATGCGTAGGCTGCCTCTAGGTAGATAGAAAAAAAATTCTTTTGAGGCTCTCCTCCCCACTCCGACTAGCTCATGGTTTAAATTTCTAGATATAGCTTTTAGTTTATGAGTTTCTAGATATAGCTTTTAGTTTATGACTGAAATTATATTGTATCGGCTATTAGTTTTTTCTAAGAAAAATAGAAAAAAATATAAAGACCGTTATATCATCACGAACAACGCAAAGAAATAAGGAGAAAAAAAAGACAAAAAACCAAAAAATTCAAAATAACCTAAATTAGATACCGATGTATTTTATGTTGTTTTTAGTTTAAATAAATTAAAAACTAAAATAAATTTGAAGCTGAAACCATTTGAAATGGATTCTGAGGGCCTCTTGCTCTCTTGGGGAAGATAAGGGAGAGTCCAGACACGAATTCCTGTATGGGGACAACCATGTGTACTGTCTTGGGCCACAAGATCCACCTGGGCCTAAATCGGATCGATCTCGTTGTCTCTTGACTTTTCTTTAATTCGGTCCACACGATGCAATCTTACCGTGCTCCACACTACTAGTACCACTGCTGCAAAATTCGTTAAATCGGAACCTAAAATTCATTAATGCACATAATCTCAACCAACGTACGTAACGAGCTAGCGAAACATGCAAAAATTAAAGCACACGACGGACGACAAAGATCGCGCGACTTAGGGACCTCTCCAAACAGCTTATGACTGTATCTTTAACTGTTGCTGCTAACTTTTTCTAAATCATCTGATTAAAGAAGAATACAAATATATAAAACATCGTTATATCACCATAAATAATGTAAAGAAAAAAAAATAAAAAGCAAAAAAATGAAAAAGCTAAAATATAGAAATTAGAACTTTAGAAGCCGATATATCTTTATCTTTACTATTATAAAAAAACGAGCTGGTGGGTGTACGTTCATTCTCCTCTAACAGCTCTATTTCCTTAATTTCTTACTATTCTCTACTTTCTAATCGATTAGAGCAACTCTCTTCTATAGCACGATTCTCTATATATTCAATGAATTCCGTTGCAACACACGGATACATAACTAGTTTTAAATGATTTCTAACTTAAAAAAAGTCAAAAGTTAGAAGAAAAAGACTTGGAGCATGCCCGTGCGCGGTCGTCGAGCCCTGATTCACCGGGAAAACGTCGTTTTTGGACGTCCATGCATGCGCCGGCCGGAGGGGAGACATCCAGTCGCAACGTACCACCGTGCCGCGCGCTCGTGATGGTGATCGGTTGGGCTATAGCTTATGGCTTATTTCACTGTAGCTGACTGAAATTACACTGTAGTTGAAGGTGGCTTATTTGGTATAATTAAATTTAAAAATTTTTTAAAATAGAAAAAATGGGTTAACCTATCACGTGTAATGCAAACTAATATGGGAAAAAAGAACCGGTAAAAAACTCAAAAAATCCAAAAAAAATCAAAAAAAAAGATGAAATTTAGAAATAATGAAAAATAAACCAGAAACCAAAGCCGAAACAATCAGGGCGTGTCGACCGGCTAGCTTGTTATGATTACATTTACACCGCCCGCGACGGCGCTCAAACAAGGGAAACGGCCGACAAACCTCTCAACTCGAGCGTCCATATCTTGGTAAATCACGCATCGAGGAGCTTGAAGCTAACTAAAATTAAAGAGTTAGGTGCTAACTTGTCATCTACTGTACTATATACAGTGCAGGTGATGCGTATGCTCATGTAGTCTAGGAGTTTCGTGATGAGCGATGGTCTAAGATGCCGAGCGAGTCCATTTCGCCGTTAGCGGTAGTTGCGTCCGATGGACCCGTCACGTCCAGTTGACATGCCACCAAACCAGAAATCTGGACATATTTGGACCCCTAAACACCCGAAATTCCACTTTTGGCCCCAAATCAAAAATTCCGTTTCTGGACCCCCCCACCGCGCGTTCACGAGCTGGTGCCACGTGTCCCAGACGCAGCGCGATCGGCGGCGATCGCGCGCGCGCGCGGCGCGGCGGCGCGTCGGCGGCGGCGCGCGGGCGCGCGGGCGGGCGGCGCGCGGCGGCGCTGCTGCGATCGGCGCGGCGCGCGCGTTGCGCGCGCGGCAGCGATCGCGATGATCGCGTGCGCGCGGCGCGCGCTGGCGGCATGGCGCGGTGACGCGGCTTGTGGCGCGGACGCTTGCGCGCGGCGCGCGCGGCGCGCGCGGCGGCGCGCGATGACGGAGCGCGGCTGGCGCGGCGCGCGCGCGCGCGGCTTGCATGGAGCGCGAGAGCGGTCGCGCGGCCGGCCGGGACACGTGGCGCCATCTCGCGAAACACGCGGTCGGAAGGGGTCCAGAAACGGAATTTTTTTGATTTAGGGTCCAAAAACGGAATTTTTGGGTGCTTAGGGGTCCAAATATGTCCAGATTTCACCAAACCAAACCGAACCAAACATTTGCGTCGGCTCGGACTTCGGACCGGCTGTATTCTAGTCTTAGGTAAAGCAACCATATTTGGCACTAGAGGTGGGTATGAGCGGCCCGGATTTATCGTACTTCGGGCCACATCGTGTCATGCCCATGCCGATCTGTCTCACCTTCGGCTAGGTCTAGGCACAGCCCAAATCCTGTCGTGCCGATGTTCGTGCTATGCCAGCCTAAATCCAGTCCAAAGTAACTATAGACGACGAAGCTGAAGGCGACGATGGTGACGGCGGTCGTCATCTTCATTTTTCTTATACCCGTCACATTAAAAACTAGTTAAAATTAAATTAATTGCATAAAAAATATGGGCACATAATGACGTAAATAATTCAGGAGAAAAGTGGAATTTCCTTGATATATTAAGATACAATGTTATTATCTCGTTAAAAATATTACGCTCCAGAGTAGTGTTCCCCAAGTAAGGAAAAGAGTCCTTCCTGTGACTCGGATTGTTGCCTACAATTAAATACGTCAGTTGCGACTTAATTTACAGAAATATATTAAAATGTGAGGTGCCGATGTGTTTGTGCTCCTAGGGTGAGGCTTCGCTCAATTTAACTCAGTCACAGTAATCCTAGTTAACTCGTATTCTATACGAATCGCTTGATGTTATGTTCCCAGCGTGAGGCTGTGTTGCCTACTTACGAGGTAGGCTAGGCCTTTTGTTGATTTCTGACTATTTATCATTGTGACACTATTTAATGGATACATATACAAATATAATGGCGAAAATCATTCTTAGCCGATTTTACATATGCAATTATGGCTATTTAATCTATCGTAGGTTCGTACGCATTCATCTACCTCTTTAAATAATTTTAAGTCTTGGGTTATTCGAATAAAACCCTTCCTTCCGGTACAGATTTTATAATTTAAATGCTAATAACGAAATTGTCTTAGTATTTAAATATGCCACGGAGCGGTTTAAACGATGATACATGAATTTTAATATGCACGCTTACAAGTTTTAATTCACTGATGTGCTCGATTTATTTTTAATGATCACGAATGTTTGTTAGTGGAGTTTTGCAAGTTAATACTACTAACAAGATTAATTAGGTATTTAAATATGAAATAGAATAATTTAAACGGCAATGTACCGGCATATTTAAATATGAAATAGAATGATTTAAACATCAATGTACCGATTTAATCCGTACATGCTAAATTTTAATACACCCATCGACAGTCCTTAATTAATCTTTAATAATCATAAATACTGATTAGTGGTATTTTATAATTTATCTTAATTAGTAGAATTTTATCGAGTAATTTAAAGTGTTTAGAGTTAAATATTCGTGAGGAAAATCTTTTTACTGCGCCCGCTTTTTCTCTTTCCCCCTTTCTCTCTCTTCCCATTTTTCCTGTCTAGCTAAACACCTCCTGGCCACTCATTCTTTGTTCCTTAAATTTGTCTGAATGTTTTTCCACTAATGGCTTGTACCTTATGGCTTTTGCTACAGTAACTAGCTTTTCCACTCAAGGCGAAGTCAACAGGAAGATTGTAGTAAAAAGTGTGCTGAGTTCAGCTGTACTGGTCAAAATTACATGCGACTATTTTTTTCTGCGTACTATTTCTCACGAATAGTCATAATTAAAAATTTTAAATCATAAGTCGTAGCCTAAAAACCCACCCATAATGAATCCACTGCCAAATGATATTTCAAATATGCCTAAGTGCTCAGCTAAAACTTTGAAATGCTTTTGTTCAACATTACGCTATTGGTTAAAGATGATATGTTCTGTGCTTAGTTGTTCCGATAAGTTATTTTAAGAACGACAGTAAAAGAATTATTATATTTATTTATTTGAAAAACTATAAACTATAAGTCATATGTATCTTTCCGGCGATTGGGTGATCCATCTCGATCTCTTTAATGTCTTAATCCATTCGGGTACGTACTAACTTAATTACGTGCATACACGCAGCTTGGCACGCTTCTAATGCGAGCTGTAGAGATTTATATGCGTTAAGACATGGATACGTGTAGGATAGATTACTTTGAGGTATGACTTATATATTTTAATTTATATTTTTAAAATTATGATTATTTGTGTGAGAGTATAAAAAGAAAGACAGTCGTATATGATTTTGACTAATATAACTAAAATTGATACAATATCTATTTTAATCAACTTATAGATTCTACCTTAAAAAATAAATAGTTTAAAACCTAGTTATTATAGTAGAAGATAAAGTTATATGGTGCCGCTCGGTTGGGCTGAAAAAAGTAGCTTATGGCTGAAATTTCATTATGGTTGGCTGAAATTTCACTGTAATTGATAGTGGATTATTTGGCCTAACTAAATTTAAAAAATTAAAAAATAGGTTAACACAACACGGACAATGCAAATGAATACGAGAAAAAAGAACCGGCAAAAAAGCCCAAAAAAAGCAAAAGATCAGAAAAAAATCAAAATTTATAAATAGTGAAAAATAAGCTAAAAGTCAAAAGCTCAAGTTGAAATGAGCGGAGCATGAAACAAAAGGGCCCGACCATATACATGTGTTACAGCTATCATGCAAATGGGTCTATTCTTTTCGGCTGAAATTTATAACATTTGACTGTGGTTTGTGACTTTTGAACTGTTCATGCAAGAGATTACAGAGTAACAGAAACTCATGTGCAATTTTTGCCGATATAAATGAAGTCGATACATTATATACTATAATTAATTAGTAAACTTCATCTTAAAAAGATATTTTGTTTAGAAGTTAGTTACTATAGAAAAACTAAAAGTGGAAATAAAAAACTGAAAAAATAGGACCGTACGTGCCTCTCATGGTGCATAATCAGGTGCTGTCGAATAAAAAGGCATGGTGTGGCTGTCGGAACAATAGGGACGCATGCATCTGCGTGCCAAGAAAAGAAAACGTGGCACAACTAGTCCTGTTGGAGAAATGATTTGCATGTTAAGAGCAACTCCTACAGCCTGGCTAAATATATCCGTAAAACCCATTGTAGCTATTATACCCAAAAAACCAGTCCAACAGTCTCGCTATGTCATTTTCTATTTTTCCTCGCTCGGTATCCCGTTCTTCTCGCTGCCCATCTTTCCCGAGCGAGAACTGCGTGCTATCCGCGGTGCCAATCCCCTCCCGCGCGCGGGGTTTGCCTCTCCCGCGCGGACTTCGCCGACCCAGCCGCCCCTCGCCTCCTTCACCTCCGCTCCACCCGCCGCCTCCCCCTCGCCCCTCTCGCCGCCTCCGCTCCACCCGCCGCCGTCCTCGACCCGCCGACCCAGCCCCCCTCGCCTCCTTCACTCCGCTCCACCCGCCGCCTCCTCGCGGCCTCGCCCTCTCGCGGCCTCCGCTCCACCCGCCGCCCTCGACCGCCGACCCAGCCGCCCCTCGCCTCCTTCACCTCCGCTCCCCTCGCGGCCTCGCCCCTCTCGCGCCTCCGCTCCACTCGTCGCCGCCTCGACCGCCGACCCAACCGCCGCCGAGGAGACCGACCACCGGAGCCGAACCAGCAGGGAAGAGGAAGGCAGCCACCACCTGGCGTAGCCGGCGTGGGCGGCAGCCACCGGCGGCCGGCGCGCGGTATAGATCCGTCCCACCTCTTTTTTTTTCCCCGTCCTCCGCCACTGCCCCCGCGTGCGCCCCTTCCTATGCTCCCTTTTTCCTTCCCATCCGGCGCAGCTTCTTCTCGCGGCCATAATTCATTTCTTTTTGCTATATTTGGGGAGTTATTCAGATCTGAACTTATTTTAGATTCTTAAGAGCCATGCATCCGACTGATCCAAGAAGAGCAAAAATTTGTGAAGTATTACTGTATTAGCAAAAATATGTACTTAGGGTCGGATTGATACATCTATATAATACATTGATTCATTACCTCTGACTAACTGCTTTTCACTTCATTCAGCTTGATATACCAGTAGAAGAATTGAGAGAATGGTTGGATGCTGTTCAGACAGCAGGGAACGCATAAGGTTTCAATTTCCCAAATTGGAGTATCATATGGTAATGTGCTGTAGTGGAGTATCAAATTCAGTTCCTGTAATATTATCCTTCAATTATTTCTCTCCAAATTTCCTTTTGAGAGATCTCCATGTTGCTGAGCATCTGTATCTATTGTCATCATGTACAGGTTGGGCTGGGGCCAAGGATTGTGTCTGTGTCGATTAGTTCTGGGGGCATGCTGGTGTTTGCCACGATGCTCGGGCTTGTGTCAGATGCAATATCATCTGCACCATGTGGACCAGGGCTCTCTTCTGAAGCAGCTAGCTATAGCAAATTAGAGTATTGGTGGTGGTGTAGTTGTTGTTCTGGCAGAAAGGGACAAGGAAGAGATGGAGATGGACATAGGAAAGCTAGAATTTGACTTCATGGGAACATCTGTAATATGTAGAAGTGGCAGTCCTCTAATTCTAGCAGATTTGAAGAAGGTAGCAACTCAAGCAATTTATCTGATCTTCTTGTCCTTGCACAAGGAAAACGCGCTCCTTTCGATGATTTCTTCTCATACTATGTAAATACCTCATATATTAGACATGTACACCTCACATGTTATCTTCTTTTCACAGGTTTCTGTTTCTAAAGCGCGTGCTATTATTGTTTTAGCATCTGATGAAAATGCAGACCAAGTTAGTATTTTTCTTAATTTCTTCTACCTGCCTTTACTATTTTAGAGTTAACATCTCATATAATTATGTGCTCACATTCATTGTCTACTTGTCTCCCTCAGAGTGATGCACCAGCTTTGCGTGTCGTACTGAGCCTGACTGGAGTAAAAGGGGACATGTTGTTGTAGAGATGAGTGATCTTGACAAACAGGGGCGAAGCCAAGGGGGAGGCTTAGTAAGGCTCGAGCCTCACCTCCCCCCGGCAGCAGGAAACCCCCATCACCACCGGCGAGACGACGACGACAATCACAGAGGCTTTAAGCCCAACAAGCAACAAACAACAAAAAGTTTAAACTTCAAGTGGCAGTCCATTTCCCTTAAAGAGGCCCAACAAAGCACATTCACCAGGCGACGGCATAACTCAAGACATTCATAAAGCACAGTAGCCCAAATCCCAGGCCAGATCTGGCGGCGGCGCAGCGCCGTGGCGACCCGGCGGGAGGAGTCGGAGCGGCGCGACGAGGGGGTTGAGCCAGGGCAGGGGGAGCCGGACCGGGGCGGCGAGGGTCGAGGCGTTGCCGGCGAGTCTGGGACGGCGCTGGCGGACTCCGAGCGAGGCGAGGAGCGGAGCTGCGGAGGAGCGAGGCGAGGCGGCGACTCCGAGCGACGCGAGGAGCGGAGGAGCCGAGGAGAGAAGAGAGGCGAGGCGGACTCCGAGCGAGGCGAGGAGCGGAGCGCGCGAGCCGAGGAGCGAGGCGAGGCGCGGCGAGATCGAGAAGTGAGAGATAGTGAGGCGTGACGCGTGAGGAGCCGAGCTGCGGGCAAATAAAAAGCAGACTGCGCGCGGCGAAGATAATAAGGGAAAGCACCTGCTGCCTGCGCGAGTGCGGGTGCGGCCGGTCGGGCTGACGAGCGACGAGTGTCCATAGTAGTACAGGAAAGCACCGCCGGCGAGCAATGAGAATGATCAAGACATCAAGTGATCAATGGTAATTTTTCTATACTTTTTTATCAATTTAGTATTTTAGAGTTTAGATTTTAGACTAATAATTTATTTATAGATTTTGCTATAATGGAGTAATGAACTTTGTGCAACTATTTCGCAAATAATTCAAGTGGTTCTCGTCCAACCGTTAAGAGTACAACTCAACCAAAAAATCTTCGACTAGAATTTAATCCAAATGATTCTTATGTTCATGTGTTTCATACATAGGTGATTTAAATCTACTCTGTACTGATAGCAGAATAATTATATATTATTGGGTATGCGCTTTCTATTGTCGAGGTACGTACTTTTTATTTCTCTGTTTTTCGTTGTTTGTCAACAAGACTCCAACTGTATAATTTCTGTATGAATTTGAAATTCTATAAAAGTATAAGACTATATTTGTGTCAACTTAGTTTAGCCCGATAAATACTTCAGCCCACCCTCAATTTTAATCCTGGCTTCACCATTGTTGACAATGAACCTTTAGTGAAACTGGTTGGAGGTGAACTAATTGAAACAGTTGATGCCCATGATACAGTGTGCACTCCAACCTGGCCTGGCACAGGTACATCTTAATGTTACACTGGTTCTACAGTAAGAAACAAAAAGAAAAAAACTTTGAACCTGCCATACTGAACTGCACTGTTGTTGGTCCTGAAGCTTTTTCCCAGGATGTATCTCGATGCACATAATGTTAACTCATCGCATACTTTTACAGATATGGGAGGATATTTTGGGATTTGAAAATGCAGAGTTCTATAGTAAAAGATGGCCAGAATTGGATGGCATGCGGTTTGGGGATGTGTTAGTCTCATTTTAGTCATTGTATGCTCTTTAGTGCCTGACCATTTTTAGTCATTGTATGCTCTTTAGTTCCTGATCATTTTTAGTCATCATATGCTCTTTACATGCAGATATTATTGAATAGTATACTCATGATCGATATGCTCTTTACATTCATAAATCATGATCGATATCAAGCTAATTAGCGAATGAATAGTATACTTGTTTTATTCATAAATCATGATCGATATCAAGCTAATCATGATCTTAATGCCAACGACAAATGAAATCAATCATTAATAATATTATTGTATAAATCTGAATAATTTTGCCACAGGTGCTCAATAAGGTCGGCTTGAAGTTGTGTGTGCGTTTCCTTGTCCTTGATGTTCTTGTAATTTTGAATAAAAGCATCGAGTTCAAGTGTACCATCGTGGGATATTTTCACCTTTTCTCCCACGTCGTCGTAATTGAAATCATCTTCGTCGCCCACCTCATCCTCAACAATCATGTTGTGCATAATGATACAAGCTTTCATGATTTCTCCAAGCGTGTCCTCATCCCACAAACGAGCTGGCCCTCGAACGATAGCAAAGCGAGTTTGTAGAACCCCAAATGCTCGTTCAACATCTTTCCTACATGCTTCTTGTGCCTTAGCAAAATATTTCTTCTGGTTACCTTGTGGTTCTGGTATGGTCTTCACGAAAGTGGCCCAAGATGGATATATGCCATCTGCGAGATAATAACTCATTGTATAATTGTTTCCATTAATGCTATAATTAACTCGTGGACCTTCACCTTCAAGCAAGCCTTGCAAAAATAGGAGATCTTTGGAGAACATTGATATCATTGTGCGAGCTGGCATCCCAAAGAAAGCATGCCAAATCCAAAGATCTTTTGAAGCAACCGCTTCTAGTATAATTGTAGGATCCTTTTGTGCCCTACATACATACCCTGCCATTGAACAGGCAATTTTTCCAGTCCAATGCATGCAATCTATAGAACCAAGCATACCGAAAACCTCTGCTCTCACCAATTGTAAGTAATCTAGTCAGTATCATATTCATTAGGCATTCTCATGTACTCAGTCCAAATACGAACAACCGCTCGACAAACCTTCTCAAACTTTCTAGAGCAGTACTCTCACCAATACGAACATAGTCATCCGTAGCATCAGTCGCTACTCCATAAGCTATCATCCGAAACGCCGCCACAACCTTCTGCAAACAAGATAGTCCTAGGGTACCAGCTGCATTCCTCTTCTGCACAAAATATACGTCATGCTCCTCAACAGCATTCATTATGCGGACAAACACGTGACGCCTCATTCGAAATCTGTGCCATAAGAAAAATTAATTATGCAAAATTGAGCGCATATACAAAATATAAGTGAAAACAAATATGGGGTGCGTACAAACCTGCGCCTGAAATAGTTTGGCCCGTACGTAGGATCATCCGAAAAATAGTCTTGATATAGTCTCAAGTGCCCTGACTGCCTATCACGATTCAATACGCGATGTCCCTCAACAGAACCACAATGATATGGTTCGTTGCCAATGTCCGTTGCTACTATGTGGGCAGCAGCAATATATAATTCATCATCATCGTCCGAAGACGATGAATCCATCACTTCATTCAATAGATTGAACTCATCTTCAGAATCCATTACACACCGAGAGCGCAACCGAGAGCGCCAAGCTCAAGCTCACCGCAATAGCTCAAGCTTTTGGTTGGGTTTGGTTCCCCGTTTTCTCTTCAATTTATAGTATCAACTAAGAATCGGAATCGGAGACAAAAGTACTGAACGCAATCGGAAACGGGAAAATGAACAAAACTCTTTCTCCGTGTAGTTTTCTAAGAATCGGAAACTAAGAATCGGAAACGGTAATCGGAGACAAAGCGATGATCCTTCAGTACTTATCTCCGTGTACGGGAACATGACCAAACTGTTAACTCTTTCGGAAATCAAACGTAGCACTCTGATCCCGTTTTGATGATGTGGCCCATTTAAATATAGACAAGACAATTTTTTTAGCTAGGCTGTTGTAGCACTCTTCTTTTTTGGAGAGTTTTCTATTTTACATGATGGCTAAATTAAAGAATTTAGCATTTATTTTTAGCTAACTTCTTGGAGTTGCTCTAATCTTGGAGTATTAATGGGTCGATCAATAAGAAATCAATACTTGATCGAGTTGGAGAGTAGATAGCTAGCCAGAAGTTTTCCTGGTTGTGTCATTGCAACAATTTCAAGTAGTAATTAATATATAATCGTGAATGCTGTGGGAAAATTAGTTGAATGGTCTCACGGTTTCACACATACTAACATGTAACAACGATATCATCCCTATATTATGGCCTGTTCTTTTGGGCTTTTGAAATCGGCTTTTGACTTCTGCTATAGTATCTAACTTTTAAACGGAGTATTTTTTTAAGACGGGGTCTACAAGTTAAACGACCTACACGTTAAAAGCCCAACATCTGTACCAGCTAAAATCGCAAGTGAGTATCTGCCTCTCCGTAATCTGTACCGTAAACAGCCAAAATTTAAAAATTTCAGCCAAAAGCCATAAGCCGCAGCCGAAAAGAACATGCCCGTACACATGAGGGATGTGCTCCACATCAGCAATTTTATAAATAGGCTATTCACAATTTACGAAATCACGTAGGAGTCCTTGTTTTTATAAAGAAAATTAGTTGAAGGGTCTCACGGTTTCACATATACTGGCATGTGACAACGATATCATCCCTATATTACACCAGGAATGTGCTCCACGTAGCAATTTTATGAATATGTTTTTTGAATTTTGCAAAATCACGTGTAGATCCTTGTTTTTATAACGAGACGCACATCATTTTTTGTGAAAAACTCCTCCAATTTTTTGAAATTGCATACATACACTTGGTTTTTCCATAAAAACCCTCTATTTTGCTGGATAAAACCTCACGATTTTCTCATTATTACATCTAGCTTCTTTTTTCAAAGAAGCTCTCAGTTTTTTGGGAACTATATTTCAACCCTTGATTTTCTCAAAAAACTCATGAATTATCGTCTCTTTTATTTTGATCTATATGGTAATTAGTATGGCGTGACACCATACTTGCTCTGCCGGTGGTATATATAGCTAGGCCTTTTCAGGACAGCTGAGAAACAGACGTACGCAAGCTAGCTCAATCGTCAAGAATGTGACGCATGTTTCCGAAAGCGGCATATATCTATAACGATTTCTTATGCTCGTGTTGGTGTGGAAGACCAAATCGAATTGATCTGAGTTAAAAAAAAAAAAAGGTGAGCCGATCGAAGAGCATAGAACACGCAAAAGGCAATGCTGAATCAACCACAAGCGTAAGTAACCTACTTGCAGTATTTATGTAGTACTAAAGGCTTATCACACACCTTACATTACATGCATATACTGCTGGTATACCGCCTTCTACATTTGCTTATCGAAATCAATCACCTGATAATCCACATTAGGATTTGTTTGGGAGATTCATTTTCAGTCAGTATTTACATAGATATACCAGAATTTTAGTTTAAAATTCTAGCCTATCTATACAAATTCGATTAAAAATATATCTTCCAAACAGGGCCTCAGAGGTGGTGATCATTTGGGCTTTTTTTGGTAGCTTATGGCTGAAAAGCACTGTAACTGGATGAAAAAATACTGTAGCTGACAGAGGCTTATTTAGCATAATTAAATTAAAAAAATTAAAAAACATAAAAAAAATATGTTAGCCTATTACGTATAATACAAACAAATACGGGAAAAAAGAACTGGCAAAAAAGCTCAATAAAAAAACCAAAAATTCAGAAAAAGATAAAATGTATAAATAATGAAAAATAAATCAGAAGCTAAAAAGTTGAAACCAAAACAATCACAACCTTAGAGTATCATCAATCGAAAGGACCAGGGCTGAAGCCCTGCAAATTAAAGTGCCATGATTACACTGCAATACTGCATGCAAGTAATCGAGCAGCCATATGCAGAGAATGTCCGGGCGACGTTGGCCACCGCGGCGTTTGTTGGTGACAGGCGACGCCTTGATCTTCCACAGATGGTGTGGCACGAACACGTACGTCACGTTTACATCGATCGCACCCAGATTAATTAGCTAGAACATGGGATGGATGGACGGATGGATAGATCATAGGCGCGCACGCTACAGCCACGTGAAGCACCATGCCTCCAATTAATTCTGCTCTCCTGCGACCAAGAGAGAAAGGCAAAAAAAATTCAGGAGCAAATGAAGCATGATTATTTATTTAGATCTACTAAACAAACACATATATTCAGCTTCTTCTTCTTCTTTTCTTGAGAAGTCACCATATTTTCAATGTTTTCGGCCATTTTTCAGGGAGCATCGTGTTTTCAGCTAGCTTCTTTTGAGGCACATTATATGTCCGGCCCAAGCTGGTATACACTCGGGCCCAACACAAATTCCTTTCTATCAAATTTTTTGGCCAGTTGATTGGAAGCGGGGCCGATGGACTAAGGACGGTGCGGGGTACAGGCCCGTGGAACAATTTTAATTTTCCTTATTCAAAGCGTAAGTTTACGTAGTGTATCCTTGTATTGTATAACTAAAATTAGTATCCTATACCCTATAACTTACAGCTAAGCGGTTTATGTCAATGCGTGTCCAAAACTTCACCCATACCCCCGTGGCCCAAGCCACGTGCGGCCTAGCCAACAAGCGGCCCTGCCAGTCCGCCAGCGAGTGGCTCTTCACAACTTTTATCCATCAACGCCCTAGGTTTCCAGATGCTTTATCTTCCTAGCTTTGTTCCCCATGCAATCTTCTTTCGGTGGTGATCGGTTCGGCTGAAAAGCTCATGGCTTATGGCTGAAAACATCATAGTATTGAAAAAAGCATCAGATGTGACAGAGACTTATTTAGCATAATTAAATTTAAAAAAAATTTAAAAATATAAAAAATATGTTAGCCCATTACGTATAATACAAACAAATACGGAAAAAAAGAACCGGCAAAAAAGCTCAACAAAAAGCCAAAAATTCAAAAAAAGGCAAAACTTATGAATAGTGAAAAATAAGCCAGAAGCCAGAAGCCGAAACCGAATTGATCAGGGCGTTCCTCTGAAGCGGGCGATAGGCTGACAGCAGTCCGTCCTGGGCTCTTGCCTCCCAGGCTTTATTCTCCAATGATTCTATTATAGATCGCTTTTAGAACTTGAGAAGTCGTCGAAATCAACTGTAAAGTATAATTTGCTTCATTTTATTCAATTATTTTGTAATTTTTTACTTAAAATTTTACTCACTTATTATTTTGTATCTATTTTGTAGACAATGGGGCTAGATGTTATACTAACTAATGTGGGTTTTTTTTAATTTTGATAAGTTATTTGATAAATAGTTGTGGTTATGAATGATTAAACTTTATTATAAAATTAGTTTATGTTATAAAATTTAAAATATATTATTATCTACTATATTGTTAATAGATACATCGATAAGGACGTATATAACACGAAAGCTTACGTCAGTTTTTTTTTTTATCCACCGCTGATCGAAAGGTATAGCACGTGGAGTGGCCATTGGTCTATGGACATCAGGTCCGAACCCCGGAGTCAGGTCCATGACTCGATGCTTGGTAGTTCTTCCATGTGAGCGAACCACTAGGCCACTATCCCCAAGAAAGAAGAAGAAGAAGAAGACCGTCGAGTGGAGCAATCCGACTGTGCGCGCGTGAGGAGAAAGAGGAAGAGCGTCGGTTGTTATTAGGTAGGAGATCAAAGTCTTGCACCACGCACTAAAGGCCACCGCTTGGGCCCTGAGCGCTTTGGACTGGCTCGGCTTGGCTCGGCTACTATGCGCTTGGGCGGTAGGTGGTGGTCATCAAACCTAGCCTGTGTGGTTGCAGCGGAGTAGGGCGAGGAGTCGGGAGGAAGAGAGGGGGTAAGGTTTCTCGAGCTTCTCTTTCTCTTCATTCATGTCTAATTTTTGTTAGATTGGTTAGACAGTTTCTGTTCTGGGGATGTTTTGTCGCCAAGATATAGGATTTCTTGGTTTGTTCAGTTAGCCCGTTTGGTGTTAATTGAGAACTTGAATTACTGGAGTAATTTGGCGCACCCTGACCTTAGTTATTTGTGATGTGCTGCTGTTCTTTTTTGCCTGTGTGTTGAGTTGTTGAGTAGTACACTAGTACTTCAGTTAGCATGTGCCCAGATTTGATTAATTGCTATTCAGTTTAGTTCCAGCTTGTACAAGTCTATAAGGTTTGTTCTCTGTTTTCTTTTCTTTTTCCATATAGCTTTCTATGTCATCTTGAATCAGTTTTGTACTAGCAGCATGTACTTCAAATGATGATCATCGCCATACGTCCATTCGTCTTCTTGTTTAGGATGGGTAGTTTAGCTGCTGTGGTTCTGGAGTCTGCTGGATGAATATTGAAGGACTTTGGGCAGAAAAAAAATTGATGAGTGGTTGGGTTTTGGGAAAAAGAACTAGTGATGGATCAGGGGAACAACAAGAATTTAGCTGAAATGCTGTTGCGCGTGATAGCAGCAATTTCTCTGGATCCGTAATTTTTCTGCAGTGGTATTTGATTAATCAACCAAAAAAAGTTTTCATATTTCGGTTTCCCCTGTTACCCGGGGGGGGGGGGGGGGATTGCCATAGCAGTAAGTACGAGCGTGAAGAAGGGTGCCAAGGTTGCGCAAATTCCTCATCAGAGGTAACTTTTACAGGCTACTAGTATATATGCCTTCCTCATTTTGGGGCTATTTAGTGAACCACTCAATGCAGGTGACTAATAATATGTGGGGGCATGTAGTATATCAAAAGCTTGACTCAACATTGACCTCATGAACAAATTTACCCCTTCCTGATCTCTTATAACAAGTCCAACCTCATGCCATCCAATAATGAGCAAAAAGGTGGATTTCCTTTCTGCCAGATGTGCACATAGTATTAGGTGATCTTTCTATATTTCATTCCCCAAGCTGAGAGAGAGAGAGAGAGAGAAGAGAATGGTATACCATAATATGCATTGCTAATTTGCTGGAGGTAGCAGTATGTTATTTCCACTAATTGGCTGCAGGTCACCTTTGTTGGTGGCATATTATTTGCGCTAGTCTGTAATTCTGTATTAGTCTAGTTGTCATTGTAGTGGTGATGCAATTGCCCTACACCTTGTTATATAAGGATTCTATTAGAAAAAAGGATTTGTTTTTTTGGGCTGAGGAAGCTGATGGATCTATCATTTTGTTTCATTGCTATTGATTGCCATATATCAATTTTCTGGCTCTGATGGAAATCAGCATAAATTCATTTAAAAATTTCATTTTGATGGAGACCATAAATTCATTTAAAAATTTCATTTTGATGGAGACCATACACATATACCATCCTTGTAGGACAAATGGATAGAATACAATTAGGTGAATCAACAACACGTCCAAGTTAAAAGCAGTTACTTACCCATAAATACACGAGTTGCAAACACTTCTTGTTACTTATGCCATTATACAATCTAATGATGTAAATTGAAAGGTAGCATGTGCGGTTCTTGGATAGTACTCATCCAATTTCAAGGGGAACATCTAACCCATCTGCAACAAATACTTAAGTTTTTATGTTCAATGGCTTCCAGAATCATGAGTGGAATGGGATACACCGTAGAAGTCACTAACCTCTCAAGCAGGGCATCTGAAAGTGATATTCGCGAGTTCTTTTCATTCTCTGGGGCTATCGAGCATATAGAGCTTATCAGGTGATGTTGCTTACTTGTTTTTTACTTTTGCGCCAACAATTTGCTGTATTTCACTTATTTTCCCAGAAAGTTAAATTTTATCTGCAACTTATTCTTCCATACATTCATTCAGGAGTTATCGTTCGTTAGCCTTTTATGATATCCATGCCTGCTGAACACGTTTCAAACTGCACCATACATGCTTATTGTACTTTAGCTTCTAGGATAGTCTTATCCTATTATGTTTAAAAAAATTTCATATTTAAGGGTTACCTGATCTGACAATCCAAAAATTCGTCTTACTTGCATGTCTAGGTCTTGTCATCCATTTTCTGACTACTATTACATTTTTTAGCAGATCAGGAGATTATGCTTCCACTGCTTATGTGACATTCAAGGAACCCTATGCCTTGGAAACTGCAGTATTGCTCAGTGTAAGTTTATTTTGCAGCAGTATTCTTCGAAAAAGATCCCAGCCCATTTTTTCTTTATGTGTCTGATTCCTATGACTAATTCCTAACGTTTTATGATCTATTGATTTACTGATAGATTAACTTTCCTACATATGAGAAATTCATCTTAAATCTGTGTACACAAACAATGGTACTTTCTTGTCCTAGCTAGTCTCCTATATACAATAATCTCAAGTACATGGTTCAACTGTGACTCTATAGAAGTGAAGTCCTTGAAAATGCAACTGTTATCACATAACAAATAGTGCAGGCCAGTATTCTATTATTTTCAGTGTTGTGTGTGTATCCACTATTAGGTGTCAGAACCTACTATTTCAATTTGATATATTCCTATTTCTGTTAGTTGAGTAATCTGGAAGCTGCCATATGTCCACATACTTCTTTGCTGTACTACTTTGATTACGGATTTTTCAACATATCTCCTGGGAATTGGAAACACATATTTTTTTTGTTGTAGTGTCCTTGACGACACTTCTTGTCATGACAGGGGGCTACTATTGTGGATCAGCCAGTATGCATAACTCGTTGGGGACAACCTGATGAGCCTTGTAATTTCTGGGACAGGCCAACTTGGCAGCTAGAGGAGGAAATGGAATACAAGGTATGCATCATTCATGCTACCCTTTTTTTTCCATGATGATGAGTTGGAATGTGGTGTCACAGTAAGTCAGTAATGAGTAATGACAATGGAAAAAGGAAAATAAGTAAACATATATCTTGTCCTGTGTGATCACTTTCAGATAAACTAATCTGAATATTGCCCTCTTTGAGATTTGAACACTAGTTCAGGCTCCCTAATATAGTAGCTGACATTTGATCTTTATTTCTGAAACTTGAACAGAACTACCAAACATGCCAGCTCAATGCTACTCCGCAGGAAGCTTTGACGATTGCTCAAGATGTCGTCAAGACAATGCTAGCAAAGGGGTACGTACTCAGCAAGGATGCATTGGCCAGGGCTAGAGCTTTTGATGAGTCCCATCAGGTATCAGCGACTGCAGCAGCCAAGGCTGCGGAGCTGAGCAAGAGAATTGGCCTAACTGACAGGGTCAGTGCCGGTGTTGGTGCAATCAGATCAGTGGACGAGACATACCATGTATCGGAGACAACCAAGACCGTTGCAACCGCCACAGGAAGAACAGCAGCTAAAGTTGTGAACAGCATCGTGACCAGCAGCTACTTCTCTGCGGGAGCTATGATGGTGTCCGACACTCTCTATAGGGCTGCCAAGGCCGCTGCAGATTTGGCTGCTCATGGCAGGCGGAATTAAGGGAAAATAAACACCCAGTGCATACTGTCAGTTATTCAGACACGAGGATGAACTCCAAGATATGGTATTTTACATGATGCCGTTCGATGTATGATAATAACAGTGTTGTAAAAGCAGACACCTGTAGCTAGAACAAGCTATTTGTGCAGAATGGCGTAAGTGCTGCAAATTGAGTCAAGTGATGGTGCAGTCATGTCTCTGATCTTGTGCTAGTCCCATTTCTTTCCTTTGCCAGCCGAACTACACTTTTTTTCCTGCAACGGCAAGAGTTCTGGTATCTCTCTTATTTATGCGCTTATTTATTTGTTCATGATTCATTTCAGTGATGACCTGTTGATCCTTTTCTGAACAATGTCAACTTTCAGCTCGCAACTGCTGGTGACATCTTTAATTTGATCCTACAGAACTATCGTTCTGCCCACGTCGAATGTTGAACTATCGCAGCTGCGCGGGAGCGTGGCGCCGGCCGGCCCGAGGAGCTCCGCGAGCTCGGCCTTGAAGACGGCGTGCATGGACACGTCGCGCTCGTCCACGCGCACGCCGTAGCTGCTCAGGATGCTGCGCACGGCGCAGCAGTCCACGAACGTCTTGCGCACGCTGCGGAGGCTGGTGAAGTACACCACCGCCTTCCGCTCGCCTCCCGGCGGCCAGAGGGGCGCCATCTTTGCGTCACGGGCTCCCTTGCTGTCCTCCGCTCGATCTTTTCTTGGAATGCGGGCACGGAAAATGCCGGAAAGCTCCAGCATGTCGCTGGTGGCCGGCGAAATTGGCGTGTCACAGGCGTCGGCATCCTTCCTTTCCTGCTGCGCCGGTTCCTCCTCCGTGAACGAGCAAACTGTTGGCTGCGACGGCGACGTGTCTGCAAGAGCCTCCCGGAAGACGGACAGTATCTCCGGGTCGAAGCCCAAGGCAATGGGGATGTTCCATGTCAGCCTGCATCCACGGCACCGGTGGCGGTGGCTCATGCGCTGCACGCGGCGTCGGAGATCATCCTCGAGCCCGGCCATGAGCTCTCACGCGTTGACCACCTCCGGCTCGTTGGGCGGAGTCAGAGTCGGCGCGCGGGGCTTGACACTCCGCTTCACCGTCTCCTGGACAGGAAGCACCACCTATTTGGCGTGGTCATTTTCACTTTCCATCGTCTCCTCGACGACAAGGTGTACTTGTACGCGCCGGAGTGCCGGCCCGGGGCGAGGCCGAGGGTGCCCAGCACCGACGCGGCCCTCGACCGCAGCCTTTGCCGGTCGATGGAGGGCAGCGAGAAGCTCCGGCTCGCGCGCGGGCCGGCGTCGTCCCAGAGCATGTCGCGGCGCGCCTCCGTGGAGGCGGTGCATCCCATCGCCGGAACAGGGCGGCACGTCGTCGACGTACACGCTAATTTACTTGTATGTCCTGTTCACATGCACATGTAAGCACGGCTCGATCAACGGCGTCGCAATGGGGACCAAGGATCTAGAGATATCGGGGCTGGACAATATTGTTACCAATGGCAAGTAAAAGAATGGGTTCTTGGTCGTGGCAACCTCGAGGTGATGCGGTTTTGTAGGAAGAAACAGATCAAATAGTTCACAGTTTGGCTTAATTAGTCCATGAAACGGGCGGAGGAGAAGTACGGATGTGACAAATAGGAGGTAAGCCAGGGAGACCAGCCGCCGGCCGCCGGTACATCCATTTCTACACCTATTTTTCCTGCTGTTTTTGAAGCATTACATTTTCCTTGTTGAGGTAAATAACGGATGATGGTTGGCACGAAGGAACGCTTTTAGAACAATGGATTTAATTAGTGAGTATTGCTATGCAACAGGTGACTGTTTTTGAGGATAAAAACAGTCAGATTGATCTGGGGCGTTGGATCTACATCTAACGGATCCACCCATACAAGCCCCCCTCCAAAAAAAATGATCCCCTCCAAAAAAAAATGATCTAGGGCGTTGGATCTCCATCTAACGGCTCAAAATCTGACTATTTTTGTCCTCAAAAACAGTCACCTGTTGTATAGACACTCCCTTAATTAATTTAGAAATGTTTGGAGATATGAATGGAAGTTGGGCAGGCTTTGATTAACAATTTAAGATAGTTAAGTTGCGTTTTTCAATCTTGTCTTATTTTTCTTTGTGTAACTGAAAGTTGATACACATAATCCAAAACCTTCATTCTAAAATGAAAATGAGAATGGTTCTAAATACAAAATTTTGTTCTGGTTGCTAGCAACCACTACTATAAAAATGGTCATTACAGATGGTTCGGAACTGTCGTTACAAATGGTTTTCTGAATTGTCTGAATTTATGGGTCAGTGATAATCAAATATTATCACAGACGGTTTATGAGCCGTCTGCTAATGATTTGCCCAGACTAGAGGAGGAAGTGGAGAGGGCAAGGACAATCTTCACGGCATTCGAGAACTCAGCCGCTGATCCTCTAACTTCAAAAGTAGAAGAGGAAGTATGTGATGCCTAGAAAACCAAGATCCGGGAATCTCTTTTTTAGACTTTTGTAATAATTTTGAGTTGAATTTGTCTTTTGTAAAAGTGGCTGGTCACACTTGTCTATTCTAGCTAATCGATCAGTAGCTTCTGTAGTTCATATAACAAAGAACAAAATACAGACGGTTCTATTTAAAAGCCGTCTATGATAATTGACATCACAGATGGTTTTTAATCCGTACCATCTATGATAATTCACAAAACAAGAACCATCTGTGATGCTACGTCTTCACAGACGATTTTGTGGAACCGTCTCTGATGTGACGTCTAATATTAGATTTTTTATAGTAAGTAGTAGTGAACCTATCTTTAGAGGCACTTGATTAGTTGATTACCTTATGGATTGGGGATTGCCTGAGAAGTGAGCCTGATATTTGCATTCCTACAATATTTGTTGGATTATATACTCGATCTGAACATCATTATCTTATAATTATGATTTATGCGTACGTACATTTTCTTGCAATACTTTCCTATAGAAAATATATGTTGATTTGCTTGATATGATTTGTCGGCACAAATCTACGTTGGGGTTTGAGATATATGTACATAACTATATTATTTGACTTCGGCAGGAAAGTCAAATGCAAGAATTCCGTATAGCGCAAACATGAAAACAACTCGCAACATTGTTTATTTAAGAATTAGCGAGGGCATTGACGATAGGAAATGAATTCCATAGAAATATTGGATTTCCTACAAATTAGTGTATTTCCATTTAATATGTTGATTGCTTAATTACTTGATAGTACTTAAATTTGTTTTAGTTACTCGATCACAAATTAAGTAAATATGTAAATATATTTTCATACTAACAGATCGGTTAGTGTGTGTGTATATATGGAAAATGCATTCTACTTCCAAGTTTAGTTACTCCCACCCATGATATACCACATAAACTAACTTAACATACTTATTTAGCACCTTAGGTATACTTATATACTAATTCTAAGATACTACAATACCAACCATATGAAAAAATTACAAAAGACCACATAGTTTTTTGGCATATTTTACTAATACATTCATATTCATATATAAAAAGAGTATGTTCAAAAAAACTATATATACCACCTTAAAAAGTATATATACTACCTAGATAGTTTTATATACTCATATATAACACATACATACCATCCATTGCGCAAAATACTCCCTACTTTGCGAGACACAACATAGAGAGTAACTACAACTGGAAATAAAAAAAGAAGCACAAACACATATAAATAATTATATACTCCTAAGAGTGTGTATTTCCACTTACCGCTTAAATGATGTTGTTATTCCTCTTTATTCTTTTGAGTATATTCTAATAATAATTATAAGATACTCCAAAGTAAGTTCCATAAAAAAAATTTCATCAAAGTTTATTTTTTACAACATAATATGTGTATATACTCATTTTATATATAGAAAATGGTATATAACACAAATAAAGAACTCTTATGAAATTTTTTCGACCAAATCTTTTGGAGTATCTTAAAATTGGTATTTAAGAGTATATACATACATACATATACACTATATGTATACATATAGAATTACTATTCTGCGCGCTGGTGTAGAATGTGTGTTGAAAAGTTATTATCGTGTGTGAAGGAAGTTACTGCTAAACACATGTAGAGTTACGGTCAGTTGTAACGCTATACAACTGGCATTAACTATATATGTATTTGACAATAATTTCACTCACGTATGACAACAACTTTCCGGCGTGCACAGTGCGCGCAGACGCAAAATAGCACAACCGCTTGTACATATATACATATACACATATATGCATATACATTTACACACACATATACATACATACATACATACATACATACATACATACATACATACATACATACATACATACATACATACATACATACATACATACATACATACATACACACATGTACATATGTATGTACGTATGCATGCATGCATGCATGCATGTATGTGTGTGTGTGTGTACATCTGTACATGTATATACACACACATACACATGTACACATATACATACACACATATACATGTGTGTATAAAGTGGTAACCAATCAATAAGGTCAATGAGTAGTCATGGACAATGGTACAGGAAATGAAAGAGAAGCGCAAATACATTTGTAATTAAGTAAAAATAAAATGAGCACTTTGGAAGTCATTCCGGTCGAAAAATTAGATGCCCTTTCGGAAAATATATCTAGTGCAAACCCATATCTAAGAATTATCATGCAAACTAGCTCACGAGTGGAATTAAGGACTTAGGCTCCGCTTGTTTGGTTTTGGGCTTCTGGTTTTCGGCTTATTTTTTACTATTCCTAAATTTCTTTTTCTGACTTTTCAGATGTTTTTGAGCTTTTTTGCTGGTTCCTTTTTCCCATATTCGTTTGCATTATGCGTATTGGGCTAACCCGTTTTTTCATTTTTAATTTTTTTTAAAATTTAATTATACCAAATACCAAATAAGTCACCATCAGCTATAGTCTACTTTCAATCAGTTATAGTGAAAATTCAACCATAAGCCACAAAAATCAGCCCAACCGAGCACCACCTTTAATGTCAAAACAAGTATTTTCCCAAAATTTGTGTTTTTTTTTGCTGGTGTTGGTTGTTCTCTAAAATCTCTCTTTGAATGAATGCTTCTGCTGGTGTTGGTTGTTCTCTAAACTAATGAATGGCAGAGCTCTTGCCTTTTTCTTAATTTTTTTTGTTTTTTCATGGTGTTTTTTAGGGACTACTGTTTACATTTTTTGAAACATAGGGCACGCCCTTGTTCCATTTTCATTAGAAAACGATACAAAACATAGGGACTATTGTTTACATTTCCTTGGGGTATCCAGGAGTGTTTAGCAAACAGAAATAAAAAACATCAACAGGGTTATCAGCCCTATTAAAAAATCATAATGTTGCAATGCTATTTCTCCATAATTTTCATTATGTTATAAAGCACACGGTAAAAATAGAGGATCAAAAGAATAGGAGATATGGATTTAACATGAAAAACCCTTGTGTAAAAAACCACATACGCACAGAGACGGAATTCACTATACGAAGAGATGTTTACAATAAGATTCATCGGCGTATTTCAACCATGTGATTATAGATATACATATATAGGTTAGGAAATAAGAGTCCTAAAAAATTACGAAACTGAGACAATATCAGCGTATATATTCACTTAGACACATATACGAATTCGTATCAAACCTGAACACATTAGATAGAATAACTTTTGGAAAAGAAAACACACACACCCCGGTTCGTAGGAATGTTCTAATCAATTACATAGGCCCTGCCCTCAACTCTTTTTTTTTTTTTTGGCCTAATTCCGTCTCACTTGATGTCCATCGGTACATATACACATTTTTCTTGATCGCTGCCTCATTCTTTTTTTTCTCTCTCTCAAACTCAACATATCTCGCCATGCATACACATGCACGAATACACCAGTGCCTGACGAATCCGATACACCACGCACAGAGAGTCAAAGGCGACTCATTTGATGAAGCCCATGACGTTAGGCGTGCCCGTGTTCTTGAGCCACGTCATGCCGTCGATGAACACTCCCGCCGTGAACTGCGTGGCCTCCGCCTGGCCGATGACGTGGTACCCCGGCCAGGTGACCCTCTTGCTTGTGCCGGCGCCGGGGCCGGTGTTGGCGTACTCGGCGTAGTAGAGCGTCTTGAGCCCCTGGTCGCCCATCCACTCCGCCCAGCCCTCGGCCTTGATGAGGTCGCCGATTTCGCTCTCCATCACCACCGTCCTCGCGTACTCCTTCCACGGCCGGCCGAGGTAGCTAGCGATCTGGAGACGCACGGGGAAGAGCGCCTGCTCCGGCACGATGCGGCAGCCCTGGAGCACGATGCCGGTGGGCATGTTGGGGTCCGTGCGCCCCTGCGCAGTCACCATGTTGGCCTGGTTGTCCATGGGCTTGCGCACGGTCATGAGGCAGTTCTGGAACAGCGCCGCCGAGTTGCCGAAGATGAAGTCGATGGTGCCGGTGACCTCGCAGTTGCGGAAGAACTGCCGGTTGGCGTGCACGTAGAGCGTGTCCTGGTACCCCTCGAACCGGCAGTTGAAGAACACTGACATGTCGCCCTGCACGTGCAGCGCCACCGCCTGGTGCCCGTCCGCCCCCGCCGTGTTGACGAACCCCATCGACTTGCAGATGAACCCGTTGCCCTCCGCAGCTGTCACACACGTAGCCATGCATTCATTACGCATGCATACATCAATGTGTTTAAACCATGCATGCATATTGTAGCTTACAGAAGGTGCGGGTGGCGATGGTGGCGGTGCCGTCTTTGTTGCTCTTGTTGCCGATGACGCGCGTCTGCGACGGTCCGTCGCCGTACATGAAGATGTTGGGCATGTCCTTGGGGATGGTGACGTACTCGTTGTACTCGCCGGCCTTCACGTAGATGACGAAACGGCCCTGGGAGTTCTTGGGCACGGAGTTGATGGCCTCGGTGATGGTCTTGAAGTTGCCGCTCCCGTCCTTGGCGACCACCGTGTTGGGTTTCTGCAGGCCGGGCAGTTGCAGGAGCCTCCGGTCGTGGGACGACACCCACTCCGGGAACTCGCCGGACAGCACCCGGTGGCGATCGTCATCGATGTCGTCAACCGTGCCGATGACGTTCGTAGTCAGCATCCTGTGGTCAGACTTGCCGGGGAGAGTGCCGTTGTTGATCGCCTCAAGCTGGCCCTTCGCATTGGTGGTGACGTCGTTGAGCGCCAAGAGAGTCGAGGACAGGAGCTGGCGCCTGCCGGCGAGATCGTCGGGGAGCTCCATGGCGAGAAGGTGGCGGTTTATCTCAGCTGACATGTTCGCGATGCTCTCGAGCTGAATGGACAGAATCCTGCCGCCGTCGTGCTCGGTGGCGCTGGACGCGTCATTGAACGACATGCTGAGCAGCCGGCGCCTGACGTGGTCGGCCTTCTCGACCATGTTGGAGACACCGCTGAACATCAGGCCCAGCAGCCGCCGCTTGCCGGCCTCCTCGGTGGTGGTGGTCGAGGCGTCATAGAACGACATACTCAACAGCCGGCGTCCGAGGAGGTCGCCGTTTTCGGTGGCTTTGGAGACACCGTTGAACATGAGGCCAAGCAGGCGGCGGCTTGTGTCGTGGGACATCTCGGTGATCTCGTCCAGAGTCTCCGATAGGAGAAGGCGGCTTGCATTTGTCAAGTCGCTGAACTCCGCGAACTTGTTAGTAACGGCCAGAAGGCGCCGCCTGCTTTCCTCTTCCGCCACCTCGCTGATCTGCCTCCAGAGAAGCCGACGACTCGCACCCGTGGAGCCGTTTAATTTGGATACTTGCTCCGGCATGAGCTCCCCGAGGCGGGTGATGATGGCCAGGGCGTTGCTGCTCAGTTCGGTGGAGTTCTGCAGCACCTTGTCCATGGCCTCCTTAAGCTCCGGCTTGTCGAAGCCGTCGGCGCAGGTGTAGATGTAGGTCATGACGCCGGACAGCCACGTCCGGAGGTCATTGACGTGATCCACCACCTGCTCGGGCTTGAGGCTCGCCATGCCCTTGAGATCCTCGGTCGCAACATCAAGGAGCTTCTTGCACTCGTCGATGGCGCTCTTGGTGATTTTGTCGTTCGCGCCCTTGCCGATGTGGGCGGAGCGGTCGAACGCGCCGGCGACCTCGTCGAGCGCCACCTGAAGGGCGGCGCGGAGGATGTCCTCGGGGTTGGCGGTGTCGTTCACGACGGGGGAGAGGCTCTGCTCGCACCTGCCCGGGTACAGCGTCGAGGAGCACAAGGTCGAGAGCTTGATGTTGGCGGACAGGGCGGCATTGTCGCCCGCTTTCCTGGAGCTGGTGACCGCGGCGATCGTGCCGATCACGGCGACGATGCCGACAGCGGCGATTATGCTGGCGATGGCAGCCTTGTTGGCCATTGCTCACGTTGCAGAGGGGCCACACGGAGGGCTAAGTCTGCATCAACGTGGCGACAAGGAGACGAGCCTTTATTGGATTGCCGGAGCCGTAGCTCCTCGCCTCTCGGGTAGTAGCGCTGATGAAGAAGAATGGCGCGGCGAGGTTTATATACGGCAGGGGGTTGGCGCGATCCGGGGTAGCGTGTGGACAAGAGGAGGTCTCGCCTTCTCGTTCTTGGATTGGAGGGCCCTGGTTTGAGTTCGGTTTTAACTGTTTTAGGCTTTATTCAGGCTATTGGTTGGCAATGGTTTGCATGGATCTCTCTCCCACTCCCACATGGTGCATGCTCTGCATGGCTAGTTAATTGTTTGGGTTTTGTTAAACATCATCCGAATGTTTGTTTTAGTACGCATCTAATAAGCATTCCATTCTGGAACAGCCGAAACTAGTGTCAGGTTTGAAACTAGATGAAATCGAGGGTCGCTAGCCAATCGCCCAAGCCTTCCCATGCGCGTCTGCCTCCCACCCCCGTTTGTTTTTTCGGAAGTGTTATACCACACTCAAATATTTTTAGGACAAAATCAGTTAAAATTTTGACCTTTCGATCTTTATAGAGATTCGTGCGTTATCTTCGTCATCGGCATTTCCTCCTTTCCGGGGACGCCGTCGTCTTCACGCGCCGCCGCCATGTGGGATTAGGGTTCGGGTTCACCGTTCGACTGACTGTTGTAGCTTTGACCACACAGAGCCTTTCGATCGACTCCTGTCGCTTTAACCACACAGAGACCTTCGACCGACTATTGTAACTTCGACCACACATAGCCTTTCAACTGACAACTGTAGCTTCAACATGAAATTAGTTCAAACTTGTTGAAACCTCATGAAATACAATGAAACTTCAACATAAAACTATATGAAATAACATGAAACTAGTACTAAAAGTTGTACATGAAACCTAGCCAAATCAGGCAATAAACCCCCTTGAAACTTGATTAAAAACATGAAACTCTATGAAACAACATGAAACATGTACGTGAAACCTGGCCAACACACTTGAAACTTGATGAAATCTCATAAAACATAATGAAACTATATTAAACAATATGAAACTAGTCATGAAACTTGTACATGAAAACTAGCCAAATCAGGCAATAAACCGCCCTTGAAACTTGTTGAAACCTCGTGAAACGCTATGAAACATATTACTGGTCATCAAACTATATGAAACAACATGAAACTAGTCATGAAACTTGTATATGAAACCTAACCAAATCAGTCAATAAACCCCATTGAAAGTTGATCAAACCTTATAAAACACAATGATATTTCGACTGACTACTGCAGCTCCGACCGCATACAGCCTTTCGATCGACTACTGTAGTTTTGACCACTAGAGCCTTTTGACCGACTACTGCAGCTTTGACCACCTAGAGACCTTCGATCAACTACTGTAGCTTCGACCACAAAGAGCCTTTCAATCGACTACTGCAGCTTTGACCACATAGAGCCCTTCGATCGACCAGTGTAGCTGTGGCCACAAAGAGCTTTTCGACTGACTATTGTAGTTTCGACCACATAGAGCCGTTCGACCGTCTACTGTAGCTTCGACCACATAGAGCCCTTCAACCAACTACTACAGGTTCGACCACCTAGAGTCCTTCGATTGACTACTGTAGCTTAGACCACCAAGATCCTTTTTGGCCGACTACTGTAGCTTCGACCACATAGAGCCTTTTCACCGAATAGCTTCGACCACATAGAGCCTTTCGACCGACTACTGTAGCTTCGATCATGTATAGCCTTTTCGGCCGACTACTGTAGTTTTGACCACATAGAGCCCTTTGATCGACTACTGTAGCTTCGACCATGTAGAGCCTTTCGATCGACTACTGTAGCTTTGACCACAAAGAGCCTTTCGGTCGACTACTGTAGTTTTGACCACATTGAGCCTTTAGAACGACTACTATAGCTTTGATAGTACAGGTATTAGGATAGGACAAGTAAAATCACAATGAAGCGGGCTACAGTGGCCAGGCAATAGCGCGTCGGTGAGTAAGAATGTATCGGTGAGGGGGCTGCGTGTACTGGATGTAGTCGTCGGATGGGAGCGCATTGCCATCCGCGTGGATGCGATTGCCAGGTAGGAGCGCGTCGCCGAGGAAGAGCGTGTCGGTGAGTTAGGGCTCCCGACACACACATACTCCGCTCGCGCGATTGAGGAGGAGGATGTGGAGTGGCAATGAGGAAGGACAACGCAGCACAGGCAACTGGAACCCTAGCTCAGAGGTTTCTGCGGAGTGTAGTAGAGTGGCAAGGGGAATACAGGGGTGAATGGAATGGGAATGGAGTGGTGTGGGGAAAAAATGAATGCATCGGGCGTAAGAGTGGGCCTCCGAGATTCGTGCATCTTGATTTTAGATCGAACGGTTTTGATCTATACTGTTGTATGGCATCCGAACAAGGTATCGTTATTTAGATTTTCTGTTTTTGGTTGGCAGACAAAAAATTTCCCATTGCTCTCGCCGCACTACCGCCCCGCCGCGCGCTTCCCCACAAACCCAGAGCGCACATGCATCACCGCGCTCGGCCGCTCGACCGGCTTGTGCCCCTGCGCTGCGCATGCGCCTCCCTGATGGCGCGTTTTCAGTGCATGCCACCTCTTGGAAGCAGGGCTACCCTTCTTCCCCGCTCACCGATCCACGTGCGCTCCTTGATCCCTGTGTTGGCTGGTGTCACGACCGCGCGCACGGCCGTGTACGTGCTGCCGCGCGCGCTTAGTAGGTTAGCTTTACCGTCCTCCGCGCGGCTGAACAGGCCCGGCCATCGCTTAGGGCATCTCCAATGGTTATAGCTAGCAACTAACTATAAGACTTCCACATCATTTATATAGTACACACTAAAGCTAGCATTCTAAAAAACTATCTATAAGGATAGCTATTTGATACTTACATGCACACACAGAATTTATAGAGGCTGCCTCGTTTGGCGTTATAGACTAGTGCTTAAGAGCAAGTCCAATAATAGAGCCAAGTGTTTGGCTACAAGTCAAGTTATAAGAGCCAAGTTATACAATAATTTGTCTTTATTTGTCTACAAAAGGTTTTTTATTATTATGTGGTACCATGTCTCACATTCTCTTTCCTATTCCTCCTCACATACATTTATTATCTGAGCCCACAACTGCATAGACTCCTGTGCCCAGCTTGTTGCTTGCATGAGAGCCAAGCTCTCATCTCTCTCCTCTCTTCTCTCCTCCACATCAGCAAAAATGCTGACTAGTTTGGCTATAAGACCATTATTGGACTTGCTCTAAGGGCATCTCCAATTGTCTGAGTCAGCTAGCTATATACATGTACACATCAGCATATATCCTATGTGGAGGAAAGAGAGTATGCAAAAAAAAATCGAGCCAGCTCTTCCTTAAGCACTAGTCTATAACGCCAAACGAGGCAGCCTCTATAAATTCTGTGTGTGCATGTAAGCATCAAATAGCTATCCTTATAGATAGTTCTTTAGAATGCTAGCTTTAGTATGTGCTATATAAATGATGTGGAAGTCTTATAGTTAGTTGCTAGCTATAACCATTGGAGATGCCCTAAGGAAGAGCTGGCTCGGTTTTTTTGCATACTCTCTTTCCTCCACATAGGATATATGCTGATGTGTACATGTATATAGCTAGCTGACTCAGACCATTGGAGATGCCCTTAGAGCAAGTTTAATAGTATAGATAGCTGCTACCTCCAATACATTTTCATGTCATCAAAAGATAATGATGCAGCTAACTCATATAATAAGCTGGCTATAAGTTGCCTCCACAAGAGCTCTCAATCATTTAATACATATATGGGTATTGATAATTTAATACATGCATGGGTATAGCAGTTAGTTCTATTGGTACATGCATGGATAACGCCTCTTTTCCTGTACTATAGCCTGACTCTTACATGGGAGCCGGCTTGGCTCTCTTTCTCCTTTTCTCTCCCCTCCACATAGGACTATGCTGATATGGATTCTCTTGTAGCTAGCACAGTCATCCTTATTAAACTTGCTCTTAGCGGTGCTACTGGCGGCAGAACCCCTAGGTGTAGGTCCAAGCATGCACGCGAACGTACGAAAAATCGCCAAGCCCCGCCGCTCCCTGCACGGTTATTTTGTTGCTGTGCAAGCTAGGAGCAAAACACGGCCAAATTAAAGCTGACCACCATACATGCACGCGGTACACCTCGTCGGCTGCCGGGGAGTTGTTCGTCAGTTTTGACATCTAATCCTGGCGTTGGCTCTTGATCTACCGACCGGATCAAACGGGAATGCGTCAAATGCTTATGGGCCTCTTTTTTTTTGTTTCTATCTCCTACTTTTGGGTTTTCTGTAGTAACTAATTTTCAAACCGAGTGTTTTTTAATATGAGATTTACAAGTTGATTATAGTATACACTATAGTGACTTTATTTATATCGGCTAAAACTGCATATAAAATTTTTTTACTCTATATTCTCTCTCATAAACAATAAAAAATTATAACCTACAGTCATAAAATATAAACCATAGTCTAAAAGAATAGGCTCTATTAGAGGTCTTTTTCCTATCAGGGAAAGCGGTATGGTACTAAAGCAATAGTACATGAGATGGTAATGCTCCGAAGCGGCTTCAAAATTTGATTATCACCACCGTATAATGCCTACATTTCTTTCAAGTTAACCAAGGTATAAATGGTGCCACCATTCATTTCGTATGTACAAAACAGGATTTACTGTGAAATGATCTGTAAACCTGCATTGGTAAGGAACTAAGGATGGATAAGTCAGATCTAGTGCCCACATGTTACATATGGGTGTCAAAGCAGAGAAACCGTAGAGTAACACCCTTGAGCCCACACCCAATGCATGCCACGCAACCATAAACACCGTGATGTTACATTGACGATAAAAAAAATTTTGGGTGTCCCAAGAGTCCCCAAACCCTTCAAGTTTCACCTAAAACTCATAAAGAGAGTAATTTTAATGCTGCGACGCGTGAACTGACTGAAGGAAACTCAAGGTAATACTGACCGTGGTTCGTTATTAGAACTTCTTATGTGATCCTCGACCAATATCTCCACTAAATGCTTGGTGATACCTAGAGTTCCCCTATATACTTCACAGTAACTCTCAAAATAGTGTCTCGTGAAGTGTTTGACGGGAACTCTCGGTAAAACCAAACGTTATTTGTATTAATCATCTCTTGTGGTTTGTGATCGGCATCCACTAAATGCTTGGTGGCACCAACAGTTCCCCCAAACACTTCACAGTAGCTCTCAAAATAGTGCCTCGTGAAGTGCTTGAAGGGAACTCACGATAAAACCAAACGTAGTTTGTACTGATCATCTCTTCTGGTTTGTGATCAGCACCCACTAAATGCTTGGTGGCACCAAGAGTTCCCCCAAACACTTCACAGTAGCCCTCAAAATAGTGCCTTGTGAAGTGCTTGAAGGGAACTCACGGTAAAACCAAACGTTGTTCGTAATAATCATCTCTTGTGGTTTATGATCAGCACCCACTAAATGCTTGGTAGCACCAAGAGTTCCCCCAAACACTTCACAATAGCCCTTAAAATAGTGCCTCGTGAAGTGCTTGAAGGGAACTCATGGCAAAACCAAACGTTGTTTGTACTAATCATCTCTTATGGTTTGTGATCGGCATCCACTAAATGCTTGGTGGCACCAAGAGTTCCCTCAAACACTTCACAGTAGCCCTCAAAATAGTGTCTCGTGAAGTGCTTGAAGGGAACTCACGGTATAACCAAACGTTGTTTGTACTAATCATCTCTTGTGGTTTATAATCAGCACCCACTAAATGATTGGTGGCACCAAGAGTTTCCCAAATACTTCATAGTAGCCCTCAAAATAGTGCCTCGTGTAGTGCCTCATGAAGTGCTTGAAGGGAACTCATGATAAAACCAACGTTATTTGCACTAATCATCTCTTGTGGTTTGTGATCGGCATCCACTAAATGCTTGGTGGCACCAAGAGTTCCCCCAAATACTTCACGGTAGCCCTCAAAATAGTGTCTCGTGAAGTGCTTGAAGGAAACTCACAGTAAAACCAAACGTTGTTTGCACTGATCATCTCTTGTGGTTTGTGATCGGCATCCACTAAATGCTTGGTGGCACCAAGAGTTCCCCCAAACACTTCACAATAGCCCTCAAAATAGTGCCTCGTGAAGTGCTTGAAGGGAACTCACGGTAAAACCAAACGTTGTTTGTACTAATCATATCTTGTGGTTTGTGATCGGCGTCCACTAAATGCTTGGTGGCACCAAGAGTTCCCCCAAACACTTCACAATAGCCCTAAAAATAGTGCCTCGTGAAGTGCTTGAAGGGAACTCACGGTAAAACCAAACGTTGTTTGTACTAATCATATCTTGTTGTTTGTGATCGGCGTCCACTAAATGCTTGGTGGCACCAAGAGTTCCCCCAAAAACTTCACAGTAGCCCTCAAAATAGTGCCCCGTGAAGTGCTTGAAGGGAACTCACAGTAAAACCAAACGTTGTTTGCACTGATCATCTCTTGTGGTTTGTGATCGGCATCCACTAAATGCTTGGTGGCACTAAGAGTTCCCCCAAACACTTCACAGTAGCCCTCAAAATAGTGTCTCGTGAAGTGCTTGAAGGGAACTCACAGTAAAACCAAACGTTGTTTGCACTGATCATCTCTTGTGGTTTGTGATCGGCATCCGCCAAATGCTTGGTGACACCAAGAGTTCCCCCAAACACTTCACAGTAGCCCTCAGAATAGTTCCTCGTGAAGTGCTTGAAGGGAATTCACAGTAAAACCAAACGTTGTTTGCACTGATCATCTCTTGTGGTTTGTGATCGGCATCCACTAAATGCTTGGTGGCACCAAGAGTTCCCCCAAACACTTCACAGTAGCCCTCAAAACAGTGCCGCGTGAAGTGCTTGAAGGGAACTCACGGTAAAACCAAACGTTGTTTGCACTAATCTTCTCTTGTGATTCGTGATCGGCATCCACTAAATGCTTGGTGGCACCAAGAGTTCTCCCAAACACTTCACAATAGCCCTCAAAATAGTGCCCCGTGAAGTGCTTGAAGGGAACTCACGGTAAAACCAAACGTTGTTTCCACTGATCATCTCTTGTGGTTTGTGATCGGCATCCACTAAATGCTTGGTGGAGCAAGAGTTCCCTCAAACACTTCATAGTAGCCCTCAAAATAGTGCCCCGTGAAGTGCTTGAAGGGAACTCACGGTAAAACCAAACGTTGTTTGCACTGATCATCTCTTGTGGTTTGTGATCGGCATCCACTAAATGCTTGGTGACACGAAGAGTTCCCCCAAACACTTCACAGTAGCCCTCAAAATAGTGCCTCGTGAAGTGCTTGAAGGGAACTCACAGTAAAACCAAACGTTGTTTGCACTGATCATCTCTTGTGGTTTGTGATCGGCATCCACTAAATGCTTGGTGGCACTAAGAGTTCCCCCAAACACTTCACAGTAGCCCTCAAAATAGTGCCTCGTGAAGTGCTTGAAGGAACTCACGAAGAAACCAAACGTTGTTTGCACTGATCATCTCTTGTGGTTTGTGATCGGCATCCACTAAATGCTTGGTGGCACTAAGAGTTCCCCCAAACACTTCACAGTAGCCCTCAAAATAGTGCCTCGTGAAGTGCTTGAAGGGAACTCACAGTAAAACCAAACGTTGTTTGCACTGATCATCTCTTGTGGTTTGTGATCGGCATCCGCTAAATGCTTGGTGGCACCAAGAGTTCCCCCAAACACTTCACAGTAGCCCTCAAAATAGTTCCTCGTGAAGTGCTTGAAGGGAACTCACAGTAAAACCAAACGTTGTTTGCACTTATCATCTCTTGTGGTTTGTGATCGGCATCCACTAAATGCTTGGTGGCACCAAGAGCCTCGTGAAGTGCTTGAAGGGAACTCACAGTAAAACCAAACGCTGTTTGCACTGATCATCTCTTGTGGTTTGTGATCGGCATCCACTAAATGCTTGGTGGCACTAAGAGTTCCCCCAAACACTTCACAGTAGCCCTCAAAATAGTGCCTCGTGAAGTGCTTGAAGGGAACTCACAGTAAAACCAAACGTTGTTTGCACTGATCATCTCTTGTGGTTTGTGATCGGCATCCACTAAATGCTTGGTGGCACCAAGAGTTCCCCCAAACACTTCACAGTAGCCCTCAAAATAGTGCCTCGTGAAGTGTTTGAAGGGAACTCACAGTAAAACCAAACATTGTTTGCACTGATCATCTCTTGTGGTTTGTGATCGGCATTCACTAAATGCTTGGTGGCACCAAGAGTTCCCCCAAACACTTCACAGTAGCCCTCAAAATAGTTCCTCGTGAAGTGCTTGAAGGAACTCACAAGAAACCAAACGTTGTTTGCACTGATCATCTCTTGTGGTTTGTGATCGGCATCCACTAAATGCTTGGTGGCACCAAGAGTTCCCCCAAACACTTCACAGTAGCCCTCAAAATAGTGCCTCGTGAAGTGCTTGAAGGGAACTCACAGTAAAACCAAACGTTGTTTGCACTGATCATCTCTTGTGGTTTGTGATCGGCATCCACTAAATGCTTGGTGGCACTAAGAGTTCCCCCAAACACTTCACAGTAGCCCTCAAAATAGTGCCTCGTGAAGTGCTTGAAGGAACTCACGAGAAAACCAAACGTTGTTTGCACTGATCATCTCTTGTGGTTTGTGATCGGCATCCACTAAATGCTTGGTGGCACTAAGAGTTCCCCCAAACACTTCACAGTAGCCCTCAAAATAGTGCCTCGTGAAGTGCTTGAAGGGAACTCACAGTAAAACCAAACGTTGTTTGCACTAATCATCTCTTGTGGTTTGTGATCGGTATCCACTAAATGCTTGGTGGCACCAAGAGTTCCCCCAAACACTTCACAGTAGCCCTCAAAATAGTGCCCTGTGAAGTGCTTGAAGGGAACTCACGGTAAAACCAAACGTTGTTTGCACTGATCATCTCTTGTGGTTTGTGTTCGGCATCCACTAAATGCTTGGTGGCACCAAGAGTTCCCCCAAACACTTCACAGTAGCTCTCAAAATAGTGCCTCGTGAAGTGCTTGAAGGGAACTCACGGTAAAACCAAACGTTGTTTGTACTAATCATCTCTAGTGGTTTGTGATCGGCGTCCACTAAATGTTTGGTGGCACCAAGAGTTCCCCCAAACACTTCACAGTAGCCCTCAAAATAGTGCCCCGTGAAGTGTTTGAAGGGAACTCACGGTAAAATCAAACGTTGTTTGTACTAATTATCGCTTGTGGTTTGTGATCGGCATCCACTAAAATTCTCCAAACACTTTATAGTAGCCCTCAAAATAGTATCTCGTGAAATACTTGAAGGGAAGTCCTAGGACACCAAACCTAATTCTTCCCCATCGTCTCATATGAATATTACAAGTGGGCCTGCGACTATAATTTCCAAAGTACAAGCACTCACTACCGCAACCGCTGGTTGCCACCCAGCGTTTCCCAAACACTTCGCTTTGTACAGCTCTCTAGCCCCATGCACACACTTGTACCGAGTACAACAGTGGCAATGCAATGAGGCGTAGCTAGCTACTGAAGTGGTGTGAGGATAACTCCAGATGGCAACCAACCAAATTAGGACACTCTTACCAAATACCGGACTTCTTCATTTCATGTGGAACACTTCACTAGTATAATCTGCCCTGCTGATGAGCACGGTGGTGGCTGCTATTTATAAGTCCAGATTGAAGACTCGTAAGCTGTGTTGCCTCCTGTGGACTCTGGTGCATGGTCTTGGTGGTTGGCACTGGATGAACCTGGCAATGCACCTAGCCGTGATGCAGCCTAGGTTAGTAGAAACTTGCTAGAGTGAAGGGAATCTCGTGTGGCCTTTCTCAGCTAGATTTGCCAGCTTCGAACCGTAGAAAGCACGTGGACCAGAAAGTGTGCAGTGTGCAAATTCCTTATCTCCAACAGAGCTCAGTGTCGTCGCCCGGTTTCTGGCCACGCGCATTTCTTTCAGCTCAATGAGATGTATGTAGAGATCATGTTGATACTCTTGTTAATTACCGAGTTGCCCAATTGGCGTAAAGCTTGTGCCAATTGCAGGGTAGGGAAGAAACATCTAAGCTGGAATTCCGGGCAATATGCTATCATTTGTTTGCTGCCTCGTGTTGGTTTCAGTCTTTCTGATGTGATGCGTTTGCAATAGCCGCATTTAGCAGTAGTTTTGCTGTAGTGCAGTATTTTGGCAACACGGTGAGCAACTTTAGCGGAGGAAGAAGAGAAAATTTGGGCGTCACAAGTAGAACATTTTACCGAGTTTATACTCTTCAGTATTGCCCAGTGTACATGTACAGCTGGTCAGTAACTTGATGACCTACTACTACTTAGTACTGCTATTATGTGCAGGCTAGATTCTTTGAAAGGTGCCAGTAATTAATTAATCCATGGTGACAAGGGAAAAGAAAAGCGTGGAGATGGTCTATTTGTTATCTGTGAGTTTAGTCTTTGTTGAGATTTAACTTGTGACTTGTGAACGTCAGATCATCATGTATATATACTCGACGTATTCAGTTGTCTTTTGCATGTCGGTGGTCGGTGGAACTTACAGGTTCATCAGTTATGAAAAGAGGGCAGAAATCGTATAGATAAACAACGCTAAAGCACATTAACCCAATCTGCTATTTTCTATTATAAAATTTGTCCAAATCCAATGGGCTACTTGTGTCATTATGCGTGACTGTATGGGCAGCCAGCATAAACAGAAAAAAAAAAAGCTGGGACACTAGATGGCGACATTTTCTCTGCCACCACAGAATCGATGACTCAGATTCCCAAATCCCAAGACCATAACCTTGAAAAGGTAAAGAGGGCGTCCAGGTTCAATGAACGCAATCCGTGTCATTGCAGGAACCTTTCGTACCCCACCTGACAAGTTTCAAAGAGAGCCTAGATTACAGTCTGAGCTTTGGAGCGAGAGGGAGATATTTGCAGTATAAGTAGCTTTGGAGAAGCATCATTCCTAGGCAAGATGCATCAAGAACTGTTCTTCCTCAAGCTGTAGGAGGAGGAGGTCTCGCATGGCATGGAGTTCCCCCGTTTTCACTTCTTGGTTCTTGTGATCTGTTCCTTCAGGTAGAGGGGTTTTGGTTTTTATGATTTCCATGTTCATGGTCGTGGGGAGATGGATGTGCCTCTCAACATCCCCATGCATGTTGTAGCTTGAATGTATCAAGGCAAATAAATCGTTGATGAAGTTTCTTATCTCCTTTTTATTTCGTTGTGTGTTTGATTGTGAATTGTCAGTCGCCTCCAGAAATGCAAATGTGTGTCTTCTGTTTAGCCGTTTCCTAGCGCTGAAATCGAGAGATAAGTTCTCCCTTTTTGTTTGTTCCTTTTCTACTCGATTGCTTAAGCAGTGTCACGGGCGGCTGAAGAACGTACGAACTCTTACAGATCGCACATCCAACAGACAAGCAGATCAATAATAGGACTAGAGACCCCTGAACTTCAAGGCATCCATAAGTTTCCAATGCACCATCGCAGGAGCGTTTTCTGATCCAATATACAACCCATATTCTGACGTACTCCAGCGTATAGACATCCCCTACACCGTTGTCTGTTCAATTCAGAATTTCAGATCACGATAGCATGCTGTAATTCACATGGGCATTTGGTTCTGAACCGAATACACAGTCATGAATCAGAATCATGATGCATAACCTGCAAAACATCCACCTAATTCGATTGGCGCAGCACGAATCAATTATCCATTCGACAAAACACACGATCCGCCCAGAACAACAGGCTTAAATGAACAGTTCTCAGGTAGGAAATGGGAAATGAGTGTTCATTCACTTGGACATAGTTAGTTCAAAGGCCACAGTGAAACAGCAGAAGACAGCAACAGGGTTTCAACAGAGTTTCTTCTCAAGCCTAAGGTAGATCCCTCGGCTGAAGATATCCTGCCTGAGCAGCTTTGCCCCATAGGTCGAACAGAAGGGATTTCTAGCACCCATCCTAGCCATGCCAGCACCACATCAGAAGGGATTTCACATACCTACATGTCCATAACGAAATATCCATAGGGTAACTTATATGTACACGATGAGTCGAAGATAGATTGATTTCTAGCAGATTTCTGTCTCAAACTTGAGGCAGATCCCCATGCTGAAGAGTTCCTGGTAGAGCAGCTTGGCGCCATAGGGCACATTGATCCTAACTATGTTCTCTGAAGACCGGCAGAATCCACAGTATGGGCCTCGGATCTTCTTTCCTCCAGGGACAGGCCTCATGATAACATTCGCCACCCTTTCACATGTCTGGCAGATGTGCATCTGTGAGAAGTCACTCAGCATGAAGAGCCGCTCATGGAGGTTGGCAGCTGCCCCATGGGCGAGGAGGCAGTCACGCTCCATTTCCCCAAACTTCACTCCCCCAAACCTTTTCCTGTCGGCAACAGGTTGCCTTGTAAGTGGATGCACTGGCCCAGTATTCCGGAATTTTACCTTATCTTCAGCCATGTGTATCAGCCTCTGGTAAAAGGTAGGACCCATGAAAATCAGCGAATCCATCCTTTCGCCAGTTCGGCCATTGATAACACTTTCAGCTCCCCATCTTGAAAATCCAGCCCTGAAATGCAACCAGATGCATCAATTTTGGATATCAAGGCAATAGCCTGTACAAGGAAACAAGTCTGTACCCCAAGCAAGTAGGTAAAATATTATGATTGATCAGAAGTTATTTCCTGCAAAATTTGCAATTTGACTAACAAAGATCATCTAAGGTAAAAGGCTCCCTAATGCCAACATGCCAATACACTTACAGCTTCACATCTTCTAGAGTGACACTATGATGTCTTGGTTAAAAAAAAAGCACCAAATGATACATAATATCAGTAGAGAGAGTAATATGCTTCTGCCATTTGAAACAAAAGTAGAAATACATATCTGTATATATGAAAACAATAGGTGAGATTAAAGAATAATATTATGGTGTCAAATAAGATGAATGTGCTAAGCAGTTCAATCCTAGTCCAACCTATTTGTGGATGAATGTGATTTTTGCTATTGTCATCGCCTGGTTATATAATGGTTATGAGGTGAACAACAATATGTTTATATAATTTTTTATTGTTTGCCATACTATGTAAGTGCATATAGAATCACAAATAATTGGCTATGGCAATTAGAATGGAAGATGACCAAATGCATCAAATTGCTCCCTTGACAAAAGTTGCTATGTTTGCTCATAAAATAATCTAGAAATTAATTATGGTAATCTGACATAGTGTTGATTTGAGTGGCAATCTGTTGCAATCAGATGCTGCTTTGTTTTTAAGTTTAATTCATGAATATAAATATTATCAATGGCAAATCAAAGACCAATGCATAGACCTTACAACATATAGTATATGTTTACCCAATTGATCCATATATCGAGAATGAGACTATCCGCAAAATTGCGCAGGCCATTCTTGCAATTCCACATGTAATATTACACTACTATTTGTTTTGCTCCGTGTGTAGTAATGTATAAGATTCCATTAGAGAATAGGGCATATTTAATGATATACAAGATTCACATGAGATGTAACTTAAACAATACCAGTATGCCTGTCTAATTACAAAGTTCAACTAATAGAGGCTAACTGCAATGCTCAACCCTTTCAAATCATTCATCAATCATTCTACTGTATCTGTGTGCAAGTAGAGACTGGTTATTGAATTCAGAAAGGTAAATAATTCATCCATTAAAAAGGAAACACTTACTTGTGCAATTGTTCTGAGATCACATCAACTGATGCTGTGGTGAATGGTGTCGCATATCTCATTGCACCCCCAAGGGCAATTCCCTTCCCCAAAGCAGCTTCAAGCAGCTGGCCTGGAGTTTGACGGGTAGGAAAGGCATGTGGATTTATCACGACATCTGGAACTATTCCTTGGCAAGTAAATGGGAAGTTCTCCTGAGATTCTAGAAAACCAACAACACCTTTCTGGCCATGCATGCTAGAAAATTTATCTCCAAGGCAAGGTGATCGAACCTGAAAAATCATATCAGTAACGAACCTTTATTTTGTCCATCTAAAGCAAACACAAGCTATGTAAAAAAGGAGAGTTACACTGCCAGCCCATTCACCCATCTGGGCCCATCCACCGTTGTCCCCTCATAGTCATTTCCCCTCACCCTCACAACCATTCCAGGTTTGCCGCCACCTGTGACTGATCTTGCAAGAAATAGAAGTGGCTCCCCTCACGTGGTGGCAGTGCCGACTCCCAACCTTGAGTTGTAGCATAAGATTCGGCGGCGAGTCAGCAACAGCAAAGAGGTGGCCCCAGCATCAGATCTGCTGCCCTTGAACCCAGATCAATGTGCTGACACACCTGATTCCAAGGTTTCCCTTCCTCCCTCTCCCTCTCCCTCTCTCTTGGCAACGACTAGGCAACCATGCATGTGAAGTATGTGGGAAACTTGGAGCTCTATAATAGTATGTGCCATCTATGGCTTTCTTAAATCAGAAGAGGTCAAGGCCATGCAGAGGACAGGCAAACATCCTATATGGCAGTGGGTCCAACACTGCAATATTCAATAAGAATATCCCTCCATTCACAAATATGTTACTTTGGATATTTTGAGGTCTCCAAGATAATAACTATGACAACTTATTTATGTCATAAATATGTTGGTTAAGCTATCAGAATATTAGTGGCGTGAAGTTATTTTTTATGACAGATCTAGTACTACCTTTCCCATATAGACAATCTAAATGTTCTTATATCACTAGTCAAAGTTAGAAAAATTGATTGCACATACTCCAAAAGGACATCTTTTTGTAAACAAGGGAGTAACATATTAGCTAAAACTAATGGAATAGGAAGAGCTTTACTTCAAATACAAAGAGCGCTGTCAGATTGCCCACCATCTGCTTAGCTCTAATTCAAATATAAAAAGTGTTTTCTTATCACCCACCATTCAGCTTAAATCAAATTTTGATTTATTGTAGTGCAAGTGCGGAACTTCATACTCCAGGTTTGCTGCCACGAATACAATAGAACATGAAAACTGCATGTAGGCTTACAGAGCAACTAAGTATAATTTATTGATAGCTTCTGCAGGTACCTGCTTGTGCATCTAAAGCCATATGGTGCGTGAAGAGGAAACCACCACAAATAGTGCAAGAGAAACAGAATCACAGTCATGCACCAGTCATGTTATTGCTGTTGGGACTCAAAACACAAGCAGCTGCTGTTGAAGGGGTAGGACAACAAGAAGGGGGAGGTTTTGTGGGGAGGAGGATAGAAGAAAAGAAGAAAACCAGAGAACAGAAAAGGAAAAAAGAAATGTAAGTAAAAAAATAGGCCCCGCATGCCAGTGATTCAGAAACTTCGTAAATATAACAAGAAAACTGATCGAAGGGGTTCATTAAAAATGAAAATTGAAGGGGTTCATTAAAAAATGAAAAATTGAAGGGGGTTCATTAAAAAATAAAAAATGGAAGGGGTTCATAAAAGAATAAAAAATGGAAGGGCCTCAGATTGAAAATTTTAAAAAATGCAAGCATGGTAGGAATCAAGTAAACTATCGGGTAACAGGTGAACCACCATGCACTGCCCAAAAAGAGGGTAATAAAGTGACAACTTTTTAAGAAAAAACATACTAATTATGATAAGAGCCCTTAATACCATTACCTCTCTAGGATACCATGAGTGCGCAGTACACTGATGCTTAACTTTCTTCCATTATCCTTCTTACTTACATGGTAAAAAAAAATAGGGCAGATAATTCATGCTTTAAAAAGGGAACAAAAAAAAGCCAACAATGCTCTCTCAAGCGCTAGATGATTACTAAACCCCCAAAGCAGCAATTCACTAGTTCGCTGAATCATGCTAAAATATTAGGCACGAAAAAGGGACAGCAAACCCAACTAAGAAACATTCCGGTTGCAGTTGGTTTCCATCAGTCAATCAGTAGAACAGAAGAGAAATATGCAGAACTCTATTGCATATAGTAAGTATAAGATGAATATACTTGCTAGTAAAGTTGAGTTCATGGAATGTGCTAGATAATACATACTTCTTTACTAAAGATAATACCATTTACCTGTCTTAAAGTAACAACAGCAAAGTTCTTCCCCTCATCATTCGCTGAAAGCAACACCCTCTGAACCATTCCCTTTTCAGTATGCTTCAGCTTAATACTATGGTCTTCACCAGATTCTGACACTTTCCCGATGACGATGTCACCGCTCTGAAGACTTGCACCGATGTACGGTAATCCATCATCATCAAGATTGTCAACCCGCCCTTTCTTGCTTTGCATTTTACCGAAGTCTATCTTTTCCTTCAATCTTGGTCGTTTGGTGAGATCTTTGTTCTCTACGTCTGCCTTATAACTCCTGAAGTGCTCAGTCCTAAACATACCCCGTTCAAGAGAAGCCCTATTCATAACCAGGGAGTCCTCTTGGTTAAACCCCTGATGAACATTGACTGCCACTATCGCATTTTGGCCATTAAAATATTCTGGTCTAGCAAAGTCATCTTTTCTTCCAAAAGTATAATCTGATCTGCCAAGACAATCAGCTATAACTGTTTTGAAAAGGGGCCTCTGAGGGTAGTACAGTTGATGGGAAAGAGTATCAACTCTGATAAGTGGATTTGTTGTAGAGTATCCAATAGCTTGCTGTGAGTGTTTTTCCGATTGGTACAGTACCCTCCGAGCAAAATTGTGGTTTGCAAAAGGGATAATGCCACAGCTTAATCCCAGCAGAAAAGAAAGATCCAGCTCACAGTGAGTATAACCAGAAGCCTCCACTCCTTCACTCCTCCCAAACAGGTGCCTGATTCCCCAGGCACTTTGTATATCTTCCTCCTCTTCAACACCAATGAACTCAATTATTTCTTGTTGCATTAGTGCCTGAAAAGAGTACGAACAGCCCTTCGGTTTTCTGATTTTATTTAGATTTTCAACCACAAGAAGGGGTCTGAGGATTCGCCCTGCATCCGAAAACACCCGAACTTCCTTTTGGTGCTTGTCCCTTTTGATTTCAACCTAGTCAAATGGGGAAAAACATAAGAAATACTATAAATGACATTTTGGTGTAAAATATTAGTACATATTACACAGAAGGGGAAAACATATGTAGCAACCGATATATAAATTTTCATGCGTCAAAATAAGGATGTAATCTAAAATTCCGTAACTCAAATACAATGCTCAAGTTAAGATGACCTAAATTTTGATAGGAAGCACAAAGGAAATGCATAGTCGAAATTAGGCAGTACTGGTTCAGCAGTGAGCTGGCAAAAAAAACAAAATGCATTTAAGAAAATAAAAATTAACAAATTAAAGATCACAATAACTTGATTAACTCAACAGGAAACGATTTAACCTTTTTATATCGTTGACCAAACCGTGCAAAATTTTGAATCTCCAGAGATAGGTAGGTACAGAATATATAAGACATGCTCTACAAGATTGCAAAGCAGAAGTAACAAGGCATGAACTATGGAAACCATTATTATTCAAGCAGACTGGATTTAAGATATACAGATCCATGATTGAATAAGCATGCAGATTTGACCTTTCCAAAAATTATGACACGTCATTAGGAACTGTTCCTGAACTAAACATGATATGGATTATGGAACCAGCACACCAAGCATCTAGGTAAAATCTGTACATAAGTTTAGGAGAAAGTTTCTAGCCATGGAAAAGAGAGCAAACCTGTGGATCGATCAGATTGCTGCGTCTCATGCACCTTAAACGCATGACAAACGAAGCTGGATCAGTACAGCACCCTACCCAATCACCGTTCAGGAAGATCTTGTCCATTCTGGGAACCTCTGTAAGATTTTCCCCCAGCTTATTCATTCCACAAGAAACGAACCTGTCAATCAATGGCTGTGCCACTCTAGAGCTAACAATAGCAGTGGCAGCTAGATTTTTCACAAGTCCACAGTTTTCACCATCAGGAGTGGACATAAAACACAGCTTTCCCCAGTAGGATGGATTCCTGTAAGTTTTTTTTTCTTCAAAGTTAGTTTACAATAGGACATATAAAAGCACAAGATGGGCATGCAACACTTGATTTAAGAATTACTTACGGATATCTTGCATCACCAGCTTTCCCAGCATAAGCAACCCGCTGACGGGTTTTCCTCAAGTCTGACATCATTTGAAGAGGATTTGTTCTCCTTAGTGTTGCAACAATTCCTGAGCACCTTTCATTTCTTTTGTAGGGATGGCACCAAGAACCAGTAGAGAAGGCACGATTTAGACCATTAGTAATAATTGAAGCATCCAGATAACGCTCAAGAACTTGTAAATCACGGTCACTATTCAAATCTCTCTGCATGGCCTTAACCATGAGTCTCTCTGCATGCCTAATATGCGCCCTAAGTTCTCTTCCAAGCAATTCACCAGCTAGGTCCAACCTCTTGTTTCGGAAATCGTCCTTATTATCACATTTGCGCTTCCCAGTGAAAGCCATTAGCAGGCATTTCACCATGTAACCTAAGAAAAATGCTTTATTTTTGTTCCCACTTATACCAGGAAAGAGATATCTAGCAACATAATCATCAAACGACTCTGCTGGAGGAAATTTTGAATTCTTGACCAAATCATCAACATATTGGCGGGCTTTATCTGATTTACGAAACCCTTCACACAATTCATCAGATTCCTTAATAGTTGCAGATATAGTGTTGATAACAGAAGCATCGCAGTCTTGCATATCTATCATATCAAAGGCTTCCTTATCTGATGATATGCCTAGCGCAAAAAACATTAACCAAATTGGCATATTTGCATACAAAAAGGAAATGGAAATGATTTTGCCCCCACTGAAATCTTCATTCATTGTAGAATCAATTAGTTTTACATATATGCGTCTTCGTTTGATTTCAGACAAGAAAGAGACAGTCCAGCAAGGCCGGTCAGCAACCCAAATCCTGGTCAGGCATCTTTGCTCTTGCGCAATGAATACCTGCAGGGTTGACAGCAATGGAAACAAAGTGAGACTCAAGAAACACACAATAAATGGTATAAAAAAAACTTCCTTTGTAGCAGACAGTTGTTACTCTAAAGAGTCACTCCCTAAGAGAATTTCCAACTTGCCTAATAAAATTGTGAAATGAGTTCAGATATGTTATCAGCAGAAGGTCAAGTCCATTTAAAGAATCATCGACCTAATTTTGGAAAATCCAATGGAATTTCCATCATATGCTTCTAATAACACATTGAGATCATATTTGGCTAATGCACAAAAGTTCAAAATATGGAAGCAGACCAATTCACATGGTAGTACTGCTAAGTTAATTTTTTTTTATAGCACTCCATGTGTATATTACAATGATTCATGAAAATTGTCATAGTTTTTTGTACTAATGCTTTCAGAAATAGATATTTGGACTTCTTTTTTTCTTAGATAACAACAATGCACATATAAAATTTCCAATTAAAATGTAAGAAAGCTCACAACCATTTAGTCCATCTTAGGGTACCAAAAAGTTGCTTGAAACATGTGACGATGGAACCATTCCAGCATGATACATTGGCCCTGTTCTTTTCAGCTTCTAAAATCTGTTTTTTGGTTTTTCTACAGTAACTAACTTTTAAACGAATTATTTTTTTAAGATATGGTCTACTGGTTAATTGTAGTACATACTTTACTGACTTCATTTATATCGGCAAAAACCGCACGTGAAAGTCGCAGCCTAAACATACAAACAGCCTAAAAGTCACAAGCCGCAGCCAATAAGAACAGACCCATTAATTAAGAATGGAATATGCAAAGAGAGATCATATAAAGTTATACCTTCTCCATTCCCTTGATCAAAAAGTATCCACCAGAATCAAAAAGGCAATCACTTTCATTAAGTCTATGCAGCCAACATAAATTTGACTTGACCATAACCGGAAGGCGGCCAATAATTATAGACTTAGTTTCATTAATAATCTCTCTTTTATGACCAAAACGATCATTCCCTGTTTTAGCCTTATCACTTTTCTCCATAGAATAAACCTGGTACAATTTAGGAGACATCAGTAAATCATGATGCTGTAACACCTTAGCAAATCTGAGTACAACGATATCAATGGCATAACTTCATTGTGCAAAGGGAAACAAACCAGCAGGTAGTATAGCTTCAAATATATAAATATATTGGCACAATAGTTCAGTTAGGATCAAGCATGCATACAACAATAACATATATCATACAACTACTTATTTTGCTGACTGCTGATCTGTTCTGGGAACACTAATTACCCATCCGTTCCTTGACTGCTCCATTTTAAGTTCCAATCTTGCTGTATTAATTAGGGTAACAGGGAATAATATGACTACCAAATGATATGCAGACAACATCAACTTCATAAGCTCAGTAGGTAGTAAAACAAAAGATAAATAGCCAAGGTGATCATGTCATGCACATCAAAGCATTTTGCAATTTCAAGTGGTTTTTGGGCATTGATCCTACAGTTTGTGTGCATGTGTGACATTTCTTAACAAATCATGGCATAAAGAATAAGTATTTGACGTAGAAAAGTAAAGGAAGATTCATGACCTGAATATTCACATCTACTTTCATTTTGGAGGAATACGTCATATTCTGGAGGCGAGCATGCCTCGGCTTCAATTTGAGTGATTCCTCTCCATGATCGTTTTTTCCAGACCAAAACTCAGGCTCTTCTAGTGTCACCCTCCCAAACTTGATGATGGCATGCCTCCAACCACCTGGTCCTTTCTGTGAAGGATCATAGCCAGGTTCAACAGTCACTTCCCCTAGAGAATCAAAAAGCTCCTGGAGCCCGTGTGAGACAAAGTCGTTATAGGAATTTATCTGATGGCTGATCAGACCGATTGCATCAAAGAAGGACCTTGACGCTTCTTTGCAAAACTTCTCTAGGCTTGCCATGCTCATGTCAATTGGAACATGTGCATGTGACTCAGAAGTTTTACCATCACCATCTAGAGATGATTTTCGCTTAATATCCACATCCATAGAAGACTGCCCTCCATAGTCATCAAGTATCATGGATTCCAGATCAGGATCAGGACTATTTGTTGATTGCCCGCTGCCCTTTGGTGGCTCTTCCATTGCGCAAGCGCAGGCAGCTAATACCCTATCAAGTATCCCAAAGCCATCATAAAAAACCAAATTAGATACTAATTATTTTAATAGCAAAAATGCCATATAGAGTGCAGCATTAAGGAATAGGAATCGAAATCATTAATCATTTATGGAAAATAGAATGGGGGCACACATATACACATAAGCACGCAGCATTTCCTGAAAGAGTTGAATACCTCAACCTCGGCGGGACAATAATTGAAGCATACAGCCTACAGTACACTAAGTCGCACAAAGCATCTAATAACTGATTGCGCAAATCAAAGCAACCCAACCCTAACTTGCTCCAATGCCGCTACCTAAGCAGAAAACAATGCTATCTCCTATCCTAACACCAAACACATTACATTATTGACACCCTAGGTAACAATTATCATGAGCCAGGAACTAAGGCATTAGATGCATCAAACGTTTGCACAAACAAATCACAACAGATCCCGCCATCTATGCGGCCCAATGATCTCACTTTATCATTACCAAGGTATCGTCTTTATCACAAATCAGAAGATCTAACAAGGGAACACCCCACTACAAAATGCGGCATAGTAGCACGTCCCCTGCGGAACAAGCAGAAGCGTGTGACCTCACTCCTCACAGAGCACTATCAAAAACACAGTGGCAATACCTCAACTTCGGCAGGGCAATTAATGAAGCATACAGATTAAAGTGCACTAAGTCGCACAAAGCATCTAATAACCGATTGCGCAAATCAAACCAACCCTACCCTAAGAGCAAGTACAACAATGGTCTTATAGCCAAGCTAGTCAGCATTTTTGCTGATGTGGAGGAGAGAAGAGAGGAGAGAGAGGAGAGCTTGGCTCTCATGCAAGCAACAAGCTGCACACGGGAGCCTATGCAGTGGTGGGTCCAGATAATAAATGTATGTGAGGAGGAGTAGGAAAGAGAATGTGAGACATGGTACCATATAATAATAAAAAAATCTTTTGTAGACAAATAGAAGACAGATTATTGTATAACTTGGCTCTTATAACTTGACTTATAGCCAAACACATGGCTCTATTATTGGACTTGCTCTAACTTGCTCCAATGCCACTACCTATAAGCAGAAAACAATGATATCGGCTATCCTAACACCAAACATACCACATTATTGTCACCCTAGCCCACAATTATCACGAGTCAGGAACTGAAGGCATTGGAAGCATCAAACGTTTGCACAAACAAATCACAATAGATCCCGACATCTATGCGGCCCAATGATCTCACTGTATCATTACCAAGCTATCGTCTTTATCACAAATCGGAAGATCTAACAGCTATCGTCTTTATCACAAATTGGAAGATCTAACAAGGGAAAACCCTAGTACAAAATGCGGCATAGTAGCAGGGGCGGACCTAACGTGGGACATGGGGGTTCAGTTGAACCCCCAAAAATATGGAAAAATAAACTGCTACTGGTACTCCACAACGCAGCAAGCAAATCCACCACAAACTCCATGGACTGGACTATCCATCCCCGAAAGGAAGATTTGGATGAGATTGCTCACGGAAAAGAAACGATCCTCAGGACAAAGCTCACTCTGAGAACAACAATCCAAGCAAGCTAGGGCTTCCTTACCAGCGAAAGAAAGATCAATCCGGCAGAGCGGAGGACGATGACGACGCCTACAAGAGAAAAATTCCTTCGCTTCGAGGGTTAAATGACGTTGGCGTGAGAACTTGAGACAAACGGCGAAGCAATATCCGCCGCCGCCGTCGCGACGAGATATGGAGAAGAGTTCAAGGAAGAGGATGGGCAGGAACAAGAGACGAGAGAGGTTTGGGATTGGGCTGTGAGGATTGCGGATTTGAGGAGGAGGAGGAGGAGGGAGGAGGAGGAGGAGGAGGGAGGAGGAGGATAGAAATCTTGACGATGGCTGTCGCTTGTACTGAACATTGGGTATCCGTTTAGGGTTCGTGTGGAAGAATGGCTCGGCTACCGGGTTTAGCTAGTTTTGTCTTGGGGCACGCACTCACAGACCAGCTGATGACTGTTAGGCCGGGGAAAATCAGTGTCAATCAAAAGAAGAAAAAAAGAGAGTAGCAACAGAACAAGAGCTGAGAAAAATAAAAAGAGAAAAAGAGAGGAGGAGGTCGTTACTTTCTCGGTCCTCGCTTGAGTATTGGATAGAGAAAAAACTAGTAAATCGGCTAATCTGTTATATTGTTTTCTTGTAATTATGGGTACGAGAGTAATTTAGGAATATCATCTACTAGATAATTATAGAGAAATTCGATAGCTTTCTGCATAATATTTATTTGTGTTGATCGGATAAATAGATTTTAAGTTATGAATTTTGTAATCCAGCTGTCTAGTAAATTTATCATCTTTTAGTAGCATATATTAATCTATACATTAAAATTACTAGATGAAATAATTTGGATGATTTATCTACATGAAAGATGTGGATAATTAAGGATTCTAGAGAGCTCATGAACATGATTTTTCAACGAGTAGGACAAAAGTTATGAATATTGGAATACTACAGTTTAGGACCGGTTGCTGCTGGATTTGGTGGATGATGGACGTGAATAAGTATATATGGTCTAGATTTGCAATAAGGATCAAATGTTTTAAGATGTATCTCTCAAAATATACTCCCTCCAGTTGTAAATACGGTCTCCAAAATGTAACTTTGACTACTAATTTGTATTCTAATATGTTTGTAAAACCCAATAAATTATAATATTATGTTTGTAAATCATAAATAGAGGTAACATATGTTGAAAACAAAAATATGTACTACTTCTTTTTCTATGTGTGTGAAAAATATCATTTAATATGCCAACACAGAAAATAAGAAAAGAGAAGTGGGTTAAAGTTAATATCTATTTAAAAACAGAGTGCGCACTTGTGTTGTCAACTAAAGTTGTAATAGTTTTACTCTAAAAAGTTGTAATTGTGCTACCACCAAATAAAGTGTTAGTATTAGTTTATTATTTCAAATTTTTTAGTGTTATTGACTTTCAATAGACTTAGAAATGTGACTTTTATCTTTAGTTTTTATAAACCGATATAAGTATATATTAAAAAAATTATAACACAAAGTAATTTGTGAACACCCATTTATATAATCCTAAATCCGCCATTGCATAGTAGCACGCCCCCTGAGACAGGGGCGGACCTAACGTGGGACATGGAGGTTCAGTTGAACCCCCAAAAATATGGAAAAATAAACTGGTACTGGTACTCCACAACGCAGCAAGCAAATCCGCCACAAACTCCATGGACTAGACTATACATCCCAGAAAGGAAGATTTGGATGAGATTGCTCACAGCAAAGAAAAGATCCCCAGGACAAAGCTCACTCTTCGATGTACGCTCTCTCCTTGCACCATCAAAAACCCAACGAGAAATGGATAGAGGGAGGGGAAGGGGGCGTTGTCGGAGAGGCGCCTCACCGGAGCGCCATCATAAGGGATTGTACCTGCGGCGGAGGTGGTCGGAGAGTAAAACCCTAGGTCGACGGAGCAATGATTCATGCGTTCGACGCCAACGATGCTTCCTTAAAAGGGGTGGGTGCGGGTGAGGAAGAGGATAGTTCCACCGGGAAGAGGTTTAATGGGCGGAGGTGGATCCCACCTGATGTTGTGGGAATACCCCCTATCGCATCTATTTCATCTGTTGAGCTAAAAAATTCGGTAAAAGATATAAAAAGACATAAATACTTTTGTAATAGTATTCTAGAATAGAGGTAAGATTGTAATAAGACTTATGATCATGTATAAATATCTCCTAGGGGAACAGGAAAAATAGATTCATTCTCACACTCTCCTAATCCCTCCATATACTGTTTGGTTTGTAACCACAACAGTTGACGCCATCCGTGGGGACGACGAGAGAATTGTGAGTTCAGGACGACCATGGCTCCTAAGAAAGCGGCGGCGACACCTAAGCGGAAGAGAATCGCATTGGTGCTGGGGCTGGCGAGCGAGGACCCGTTTCCCTCGTGGCAGCGGCGTTCAGCCGTTGTAGGGGGTGAATGGGGTGCAAGCGGCATGGGTGCCAGTGTGACTGGGACCGTCGGCCACGATGCAACCCGTGTGGGTGGGACCGCCGACCGGGGCACCGACGGCAGCGTAACCGTCGACCCAAGCGTCGGTGTCTACATAGCTATCGACTCCGGCACTCGCGTCGACGCAACCATCGACCACAACCTCTGAGCGGACACATCAGTCAACCCCGGCGCTCGCATTGACACGACCGTTGACCCCGGCCTCCACGTGGACACGTCTATTGACTTCCCTAGCTCTGGGCCCACCTCGAGTGATCCTCCGCGTCGTGTGACTATTGGAGCCCAAGTCGTTGTCACCAACAACCTCGCGACCGACACCCCCGCGTCAGTAGGCCCCGTTGGACGTATGACGAAGGATAGTCTCGTGACGGTCCTTGGCATGTTACAGAGCGAGTTGAACGACCTTCGGAATGCCATGCGAGATATGCAAGAGACTCGGAGTCAACAAACGCCCGCGGCGACGGTAGTGGAGGTCATAATCGAGCGGCAGATAGCCATGAGGTCTTTGTCTCCAAGCCCCGGCACATAGACGCGGAGTCTCCACTCTCCGCCGGCTTGCAGCAGTCCCCGTGGCTAGAAGATTTCAAGTTCCCCACAGTCGAACCATACAAGGGTGATACAGACCCTTGGGATTTCATGCGGGTGTATGAAATGGCCATTGAGGCTGCCGGTGGAGACGACTCCACAAAAGTGAAGAGTCTACCACTGGTCCTCCAGGGGATAGCGCTTTCCTAGTTCTTCACCATTGCGCCGAACTCCATCTACGTGTGGGAATAAATTCAAGACCATATGTACAACAATTTTTAGGGCAACTACGTTGAGTGGGTCCATGCAAGCCAGCTCTTCGCCATCTAGCAAAAGCCCTCAGAGAGGCTCCGAGACTATTTCAAGTGCTTCACCAAGGTCCATTGCTAAGTGAAGGATGTAAATGAGATGACCATCATCAACGCGGCAGTGCGAGGTCTTCGCTTGAGGCCGTTAGCCAAGTATAACGTGCGCAAGCCAATTAAAATGGTCACCAAACTCTTCGACAAGATGGAAGGGTATGCGAGAGCCGAAGAGGATGCGCAGTGGCACCGAGGTGACATCACTAAGCCCAAGCAAGCGCCCGACTCCTCGAAGGATGGGTCCAGTCGGAAGCAGTGGAAGAACCAACGGCCCATGTACGTCTTCGACATTGACAGTGGGAGCAAAGATGGTGGTAACAATGACGATAACACCCCCCACAAACCATGGGCAGGGGTCACAGAGGCTGAGGTTGCAGAAGAGGCCATAGTTGTGATGATAGGGAACATGGCCATGACGATAGGGAACATGGCCGCGATAAGCAACAAGGGTTATGATGCAAGGTGCACGACCGAGGCGACCACTTCTCTCAGTAGTGCACCACCATCTCAACGCTCCGGGAGAGCATCGCCTGGGACTACACGGCCCCTGAGGCCAGACAACACCGAGTTATCAATGTCATCACAGGCGGGTCGTCATTGGAATTTTTGTCCCAAAGACAAAAGAAGGTCTATGCCCATCACATCCACCACGTTGTCGCGTACCCTATTCAAGTACCACAGACTTAGGTACACAACGACATTACCTTCATGATAGCCGATGCAGAGGGGGTCAATTTTCCGCATCAGGATCCACTGGTGATCTAGGCTAGCATTGCAGGTTGTGATGTCAAGTGCGTCTTGATCGACGACGGCAGCTCCGCGGACATTCTATTCGCCATGGCTTTCGACCAGATGGGCATCCCCTGAAGCAGGTTACAAGCCCTTGGGGTCCCGCTCCAGGGCTTCGGGGCTTAGCCTCTGCGAGCCCTAGGCCAGATAGAGCTCCAATGACCTTCGGCCAAGGGGAACAAGCGAGGAGTGAGAACGTAACCTTCGACATCGTCGATCTCCCCTACCCGTACAATGCTAGCCTGGGAAGGCCGACCCTTAATGCCTTCAGGGCGGTTCCCCATCATAACTTCTTGTGCATGAAACTGCTGGGTCAGTGAGGAATTTTCGCCATGTTCAAAGATCAGGACCTCCCCGTTGTATAGAGTTGGTCGCCTGAGGCCCTCTTCACAAAGTAAACGTTGTCAGCGAGACCTCCGTGGCAGCCATGGCCTCATCGCCATACTCCCAAGCGTGGACGCCCAACCCAAGCCAGATGGCAAGGTCAAGAAGGTCTGCCTCGATGGCTTGAATGACTCTCAGCAAGTAACCTTCGGTGAAGGTCTCACCCCGGAGGTCGAGGGCACGCTTCTTGGAGTCCTTCGTGCTAATGCTGATGTATTTGCGTGGTCCCCAGAGGACATCAAGGGAGTGGATCGGCCCATAATTGAACATCATCTCGCTATACGCCCTGATGCTAAACTGGTCAAGTAAAGGCTCATATGCATGTCACTTGAGAGCCAGCAAGCTGCCAAAGCTGAGGTGGTGAAGTTGCTGCGATCCAGCATCATCCGTGATGTCCACCACCCAGAGTGGCTCACCAATCCGGTGTTGGTTAAGAAGGCCAATGGCACCTGGCGCATATGTATTGACTTCACCAACCTTAGCAAGGTGTGCCCAAAAGACAACCACCCCCTCCTGTGAATTGATCAACTTGTGGACGCTACAGTGGGCTGTCAACTAATGAGCTTCCTTGACGCCTACTCTGGCTATCACCAAATCCACATGGCCAACGATGATGCGGCCAAGACAAGCTTCATAACCCCGAGAGGCACGTATTGCTTCGTGAGGATGCCATTCGGCCTCAAAAACGCGGGAGCTACATTCACCCGCCTCATCGCCCTCGCCAACCAGTTGGGCAGGAATGTTGAGGCGTATGTCGATGACGTGGTGGTCAAAAGTATGAGGGCTGCCTCCCACATCGGAGACCTCCTGGAAACTTTTGACAATCTCTGCTGAGCGGGTGTCAAGCTCAATCCGGAAAAGTGCATTTTTGGAGTGCAAGCTGGAAAGCTGCTTGGGTTCTTGGTGTCTGGCCAGGGAATACAGGTCAAATCTGACAAGGTGGATGCCATCATCTCCATGGAGCTGCCCAAAATAGTAAGAGAGGTCCAAAGGCTCACTGGCCGCCTCGCCACCCTTAGCCATTTTCTCTCCAAAGTGGTCGAGCGAGCATTTCCATTCTTCAAGACACTTCGTGCATGTGATGGGTTTCATTGGAACGGCGACTATGCAACGGCCTTTCGCAACCTCAAAAAGCATCTCACCGAGCTCCCTACTTTGGTCTCTCCAATACCAGAGGCTCAACTACTGTTGTACCTAACGGCTGCTTCAGCGGCGGTCAACGCGGTCCTTATTTTCGAGGAGGGGTCCATTCAGCGGCAGGTATACTTTGTATTAGAGGCCCTCCAAGGAGCCAAGACGCGGCACACGAAGCTGAAAAAGCTAGTCTACGTACTCTTTATGGCTTCGCGCAAGCTGTGGCACTACTTTCTAGTGCATCCCATTACGGTGTTGTATCATTCCCCTTGGCGGAAATGCTGCAAAATTGGGAGGCTACAAGTCGTATCAGTAAATGGGCGGTTGAATTGGTGCAGTTCTCCCTGACCTATGATTTATGCACGGCCATCAAATCACAAATCCTGGAGGACCCAATTGCATGCCTAGCCACCTGCGGAGCCAGTGTGGAGTCTTCACACTGATGGGGTCTACGACGCCTTCAGAGTAGGCGTCGGTGCAGTCATCACCACACCGAAAGGCCGCCGGCTGCTCTACTCCACGCATCTGGATTTCCTTGTCACCAGTAATGTGGCCAAATACGAGGCCCTCTTGTTCGGCCTCGCCAAGATCAGGGCCCTCGGAGCACAACGAGTCTTGGTACACACCGACTAATGCCTGCTCATAGGGCATGTTGATAAGTCCTACCAAGCCAAAGATGTCGACCTAGTCCAGTAACTAGCCGTTGTTCGAGCACATGAGCATCACTTTTTGGGCATCACTGTGAATACCATCCCAAGGTCGGACAACGAGAACGTGGACGTGCTCGCCAAGGAAGTGAGCCAGCAACTCTAGTTACCGAAGGGGGCATTTTTCGAGACCTCGCCGTTGCGGCTGTTCGACAGGAAGAGCGCTCTCTCGCCCTAGTTCACCATATTTCCGATGATGGCAATTGGCGAGAGCCTATCCGGGCATACATGGAAGGCTCGTGCAAGCTAGATGACCCGCTCTAACTGCGTCAGATTCAACAGCGGGTGCAAGCCTTCGAGATCGTCGATGGCATACTTTACAAGCGTGGAGTATGTATTCTGCTCCTCTAGTGCCTCTCGCGCCTCGAAGGATAGCAGCTTCTCACCAATATTCATGCCAGGCTTTGTGACTCACATATTACCCCTCGCTCTCATCGGTAAGGCATTTAGGCAAGGCTTCTATTGGCCCACAACAGCCTCGGATGCACAAGACCTTGTGAAAAGATGTCAGGGGTGTCAATGGGTGGCAAGGATGGTTCATAAGCCATCGACGTCTCTCTAGCCCATCCCGCCAGTCTGGCCACTAGCATGGTGGGGAGTTGATGTAGTGGGTCCACTACCACGTGCCCTGGGGGATCTGCAGTTCGTCGTGGTGGCTCACGAGTACTTCTCCAAGTGGCCTGAGGCAGCCATCTTATCTAAAGTCACCTCGGTGGCAGTGCAGTGCTTCCTCTGGCAGAGCGTCATTTGTTGCTTCAGAGTCCCAAGGGAGATCACCATCGATAATGACCTTCGGTTTAACTCTGCCGCCTTTAGAGAATTCTGCCACCGGATGAGCATCAAGCTATGCTATGTTTCCATGGGACACCCACAGTCTAATGGGGCGGTTAAATGAGCCAACGCCACGATCTCCACGGGCATCAAAAAGCGTCTCGTCAGCCTTCCCAAGGGCAAATGGCCCTTGGAGCTACCGAGTATGCTGAGGTTCATCCACACCATGGCGACACAACCTACAGGGTTCACGCCATTCAAGCTCCTCTTCTGAGACGAGGCGATCACACTGGAGGGAGTAAAATCTAGGTCAAGGAGGGTTCTAGTTCCGGCTCTGGATGACGAACGTGCTGTCTCTCTGGACCTTCTGGATGGCGTGCGGGTCAGCGCAACCGAGCATGTCTCTAAGTACATGTGAGCGATAAACCAATCCTACAATCAGCTTGACCGACAACGTAGTTTCCATGTGGGGGACCTTGTCCTGCGCAAGGCGCTACATGCGATGACGATTGGCAAACTTGAATCCAAGTTGGAAGACCCTTACCTCATAACGGCTGCCCTCCCGTAGGGGGCCTATCACCTGGCGACCTTGAACAAGCAAGACCTCAAGCACACATGGAACACAGACTAGCTGAGGTGGTGCTATGCGTAGTATGGTTGCAGCATGTACATTCCATGCATGGCGCAGGCGCACATCTGTAATAGCCAGCCCGCGCAAACGAGTCAATGTAAATAAAGCTATTTTCGTGCAAAGCGCTCTTAATTGTCATCCTAAATTGGGACACACAGAGTCTACGGCCTCTGTGCGCACTCTACGGAGTATAAATGAAGACGTGCGAAGTCCTCGGCCTCCACGCGCACTCTACGGAGTATAAATAAAGACGCACGGAGTCCATGACCTCCACACGTACTCTACAGAGTATAAATGAAGACACACAAAGTTCTCAGCCTTCGTGCACACTCTACGGAGTCTAAATTAAGACGCGCGAGGTCCTCGACCTCCGTGCCCACCCTACGGAGTCTAGGGTCCATGGCCTCTGTGCGCACTCTACAGAGTATAACTTACGATGCGCGAAGTCTATGGACTGCGTGCACTCTACGGAGTATAAATTAAGACATGTGTAGTCCACGACCTTTGCACGCACTCTACAGACTATAAATAAAGACGCGCCGAGCCTACGACCTTCGTGCGCACTCTACGAAGTATAAATTAAGATGCGTGAGGTCCTCAGCCTCCTCGCATACTCTAGTGAGTCTAAATTAAGACGTGTGACATCCACGGACCGTGCGCACTCTACAGAGTATAGATTAAGATGCGTGGTGTCCATAATCTCCGCGTGCACTCTACGGAGTATAAATAAAGACGTGTTGAGTCCACGGCCTCTTCGCACACTCTACGGAGTATAAATTAAGACGTGCGAGGTCCTCAGCCTCCGTGCGCACTCTACAGAGTCTAAATTAAGACGCACGACATCCACATACCGCGTGCACTCTACAAAGTATAAATTAAGATACGCGGAGTCTACGACCTCCGCGTGTACTTTACGGAGTATAAATAAAGATGTGCAGAGTCCTCAGCCTCCGCTCGTACTCTACAGAGTATAAATAAAGACGCACGATGTCCAGGAACTGCGCATACTCTATGAAGTCTAAATTAAGACATGCGACATCCACGGACCATGCACATAATACGGAGTATAAATTAAGACATGCGGAGTCCACAGTCTCCACACGCACTCTGCGGAGTATAAATAAAGATGTGTGGAGTGCTCAGCCTCCGCATGCACTCTACGAAGTATAAATAAAGACGAGTGACGTCCATGGACCGTGCACACTCTATGAAGTCTAAATTAAGATGCGCAGAGGCAGCGTTGACATACACGCAAATTTATGTGCCATTTGGATCAAACTAGGAGCATACATTCATTAAAAATATGTTTTAAAAGCTAAATCTGTGCTCTGTCTGGAAGAGCGGTAGTACCGCAGTTTTTAACGCCGCAACTACCGCAGAGCGAAAGTTCCGCAGGCAAAATCGGTACTACCGGCGACCGAAAGCTCCGAAATCCGAGCGGAGCCTTTTTTTTTTCCAGAGAGCACCCTCTGAATGACATTTGAGATTTCATGGGATCGGAAGTACCGGCGATTTTAACGCCGGAACTACCGCTGTGTGCGGTAGTTCCATTGTATGGAGCGGTACTTCCGGAGCCCGGAAGCTCCGGAGGTAGAGCAGAGTCTTTTTTTTCCAGAGAGCGTCAAGTTTGGGGAGTTTAGGGTTCGGCTCAAGCGGTAGTACCGCGCCAACTTTGCGGAACTACCGCAGAGCGGTAGTACCGGATTTTATAACGACGGTAGTACCGCGCTGACTTTCCAACGGTCACTGCAGAGCCTCTAACATAACCGTTCTGCTGCACCAGAAAGGGGAGCGGAATGGCCGGTAGTAGTTCCGCTCGCCTTGAATTTTCTGGAATTTGTTCCAAATGGCTAGTTTTGGTTGGTGAGGGGTATAAATACCCGTACCACTGCTCAAGGACAGTAAGAAGAGACTCATTGAACATTTCTTAAGCATAGAGCATTCACTCCACCCCTTGTATTCACTATGAGCATTAAATTTGAGGTGGTTGAGCAAAAATGCACTGCATTTATTAGTTGATCCTTTAGCACTCATTTGCAATCAAGTGAAGCCCAGATTTTTTTACTCTTGGTGCTTACCGGCACCTGCATGATTGGGCGGAGGATTGATCGGTGATCTTCTCAAGGAAGTTTGTGAGAAGACTCGACATTCGTGTGAAGGTTGGAGCTCACCTACCCGGAGCGGGGAAGAGCTACATTTAGTGGACTCGAGGTGTTCCAGCTTAATTCGTGGAGCAGGTCCGATTTGTTCGGGCTAACCTCAACGTGGATTAGGGGGAACCGGCAAGTTTTCAAACACCCCGGTAAAACATCGGTTGTGTTCTTCTCTCTTATATTTTCTTTTAGCTCCTATTTGTTAGTATTATTGTAATCATTTGCTTGATATAATGCTAGTATTGTTTCTTACTTGATTAGAATTGTGCAGGCTTAATTACTTTACATTCTTGCTAAATTAAGATTGTAAAAAATTATTTAGGAGAAAATAAAAATTTTAAAACCTTCTATTCACCCCCTCTGGTCAGTATCCTTGATCCTACAGCCGACGGCTGGTAGGTGAACCGATTCATGATTCGCGATTTTGCCATCACGAACCAACGATTCGATCAGTTCTTTGGTCGCCAAGCTCCGCCCTAGCACGTTGGTGCACACACTGTGCACCTTCTTTGCTGCGTTCCAGCGCTTGTTGGTTGTCGATGAATCATTATCGATTAGCTCATACTCCACCTTTATCGCTGACGAACCACGGCTGCTGGACGTGCCGCTGCGGCTTGACGACGCACCTCCACCGCTGCGACGAGAGCGAGGGTCATTCCCACGAGTCATTATTCCAACGCAGAGGAAAAGTGGCATCGGATCCTGTGAAATGGGGTGCGGGCGGAAGCAAAAGCAGCGAGGATAGTGGAGGTAGCAAGAATGCTACTGCGAGAGGCGAGACGAAGAAGACTACCATAGATGTCTTTTTCCCTAGCGCGCCATGCTTTAAAGGTGACACCTTTTTCGACCGATTCTTCGGAACTCACGCCTAGGCATGGAGCGGTTTGCCACAAGCCAGTCGGGGGCGGCACGTGTCCCTAGTCACGCCAACCGCGTTTAAACGCGATCCACAAGACCAGAAGTATGCAGTTCACAAGACCGGATGCCACTCCTCTTCCAGGCCGAAGGGACGGAGCGGGCCAAAAGGTCTACATGACATAGTTTCAGTCTGTTCAAGATAAAGTCCTTTACCATGAGAGGCTCCTATGGTGGAGATGGCCCCCTACCGTATCCGTTCGGCCTATTGAGCTAAAAGGTTCAGTTGAGGACATAAAAGGATGTAAATACCCTTGTAATAATACCTTAGAATGGGGTGAGATTGTAATAAGGCCATATGGTCATGTATAAATATCCCCCTAGAGGGAACAGGAAAATAGATAGATTCATTCTTATACTTTTTAGTTCCCTCATATACTATTTAGTCTGTAACTACAACACCTGTCATATGATTCGGCCAGCGAGTGGTGTGACTGTGGACGGAGCGGTAGTTCTGACAAGCGGGTCAGCCAGTTAGGAGTGCTTTGTGGGGCCAAGTGTCAGTGCAGAGGGGATCTTATTTGTGGAGAAAGATCGGTCGTCCATGGTGGGCTGAACATGGGATCTAACGACTGGGTGCGCTTCCTAGCGAGTATCGAAGTAGGGACGAGGGATTTTCTGTGCGCAACTCATAGTTTGTTGCAAGTTTGCAACCGACATAACTCCCAAGTTCCAACTACTGAACTAGTAGTACAATAGTCACAGGATGTCAAGAACGAGTGAGTGGCCTCGGTAAAGTTCAACTAACACAAAGTAATCCTTGCCTTCGTGTTTAGTTACTTTCTACGATACATACTTTTAAAGTTTAATCACTAATAAATTTAAAAATATCTAGATTAGCTATATAAAAATTATAGTATTATATTTATAGTTAAAAATATTTTTATAATATTATAATTTTATTAGTACGTCTTAGTATAAAGTTATAAAAATAATGATAAAAAAATGACAACATTGTAAGTTCTGTTAGCTTTGAGCCATCTTACAGCACCATTTGTCAGGATCATCACCACCCCTGGATATCCAGTGTCTTTTACTGTTGCAGTCATCCCGAATCATATCAGACTACAGTGTCTCTTACTGTTGCAGTCATCTATGGCAAATAAATAAAACTGCTTTTTCACCGTCTTTTCAAAGCTACTTATCAAGACAATTTTTTAAAAACGATTTATCAGATTATCTACTTTCGATTCCTAATATCCAACACCAACAAACACACACAAAAAATACAGGAAACCTTTTTTAGACAACATACAGGGAACTTTCAGGAACAGGGCACCACAAAAGCAGTGGGCAAGTTGCGCAACATACATACATAGGGATACAAGTTCAAAATACAGTTCGACAGGTACTGAAGCTCTGTACACAAGGATTACATGCTGAAAGCCTGGAAGCATTCAGCAAATATCAAAATATGTTACACAAGGCCTGATTGCCACATAATTCAGTTCCGCTCACGTTTGCCAGCAAAGCGCAATGGTGATCTGAAATCATACAGATGCTAGATGCAGAATCATAATAGACAAGCACGCAAAACAGCTGCGATTTCAGCTGCAACTTTCAGGCTTTAGGATCGTCAAGATTGCCTCCCAGGTTGCCTCCAGCTCCAAGCATAGACATCAACCCTCCACCATGCACCCTTCCCTCCGGCACGACAAACCCAAAGCTCTGGTTCTGGCTCCCTTCGCCCTCTTGACCCTTGCCCGCCAGGCCACACGAAGAAGAGGACTTCATTGAACCAGGAACCAGCACCTGATGCGGTATCAGGAGCTTGCCACTCTGCATGTCTTCCAACGACTCACCACAATCTGACGAGGTACTAGGGCCAGAAGAAGAGATCGCATGATCCATGCTGCTGCCTGCTGCTGACGAAGTGGAGACTATTCCGCTGAAGAGGTCAGGCCTAATCATACTCCTGCCCTGTCCACACTGAAGCTCTTGCTTTGAAGCCATCAAGGTTCCATGTGCAGCACATAAACCGCTTCTTCCCCTGGCAAACTTCTCACAACCGGTATTCCAAGCACATCGCTTTCCCCCACCATGCGCCTTGCAGAAGTCTGTGCTCCCTTGTGCACTCTTGTCACATCCATCAAACTTGCAACGCCTGCCACCACCATGCCTCACACAGCAATCGGTGCGACCACGAGCACTCTTGGTACACCCTGGTACTGCACAGCGTTTGCCCCCTCCATGCGCAACGCAGAAGCTAGTTCCGCCATGAACACTCTTAGGACAGACTCCACCTCCCTCAAAAAGGCACCTCTTCCCACCACCATGCCCTTTACAGAATGGTGTGCTGCCCTCGGCCCCTTTAGTACAGCCTTCAAATATACACCGTTTGCCTCCACCATGGGACTTACAAAACATGGTGCTTCCTTGTGCTCCCTTACTGCAGTTTGGGTACTGACACCGGCGACCACCGCCATGTGAGATGCACAACCCAGGCTGTCCTTCAGCACTCCGAGTGCATCCCTCTATCCTGCACCTCTTCCCTCCACCATGTTTTATGCAAATATCTGATCTTCCCCGTGCTGCTTTCGTGCACCCCTGAATTCCACACCGGCGCCCACCACCATGGGCAATACAAAACTCTGTCTTCCCTTCAGCACTTTTGGTGCAGCCTAACTCTTGGCACCGTTTTCCTCCACCATGAGCTTTGCAGTACGCTGTTCGGCTTTCCGCACCTTTATTGCAACCTGGCTTTTGGCACCGCTGACCACCGCCATGGGAGATACAGAGTCCTGACGCACCCCTTGCACCTTTTGAACACCCATTGAACCTACATTTCTTAGGATGGCGTTGATGACTTCTCTGCTCCCCACTAGTAGTACCAGTTATCATATCTGAAGTTGCAGCAAAAGAACAATCAGTTGTTTCTGAAGGCTCAGGGCTAAGATGAACCTCGTGCTCATTTAGAAATATATCATGATCGTCTCCTGCTTCATATCCAGTTCCAAGGTGTTGCAGAACATCAGTCTCTGGTGGTGTTCCACTAAGACAAAGATCATCTGATCTTGGAGAAAACAGAAGTGGCAGCAGATAACCACCTGGTTTCCTTTTGGCCGAAGTAGATCCCTCATCAATACGTGGGAAGACAATACCATTTTTGCTTTTATGTGAATGTTTCTCGCTGCTACTCACTGTTGTGGGTTGTAAATTTCTTGAGCTGCCTCTTGAAAGCCCCAACATTAATCCAGGATCAATTGTGGTACAATGTTGGGTGAGCAAATTTCCAGATACTTTAGCTTTGATCCCACCAGATGAGTGACTATCAGAACAATACATATCTGGCGTTGGCCCAAGTCCAAGGACCAGCCTGCGGCCATCATCAGGAACAGAGAAACTTTTATTGATCTGCTGAAATGATTTTCTGGAAGTCTCAACTGCTTCTGAGCTGCCGAGGCAACCAAAGTTAACTGCTGTTACAGCTAGGTCTTCATTCCTGCAATTTATTGCAGTGGGTTCAGCTTGAGAGAATGAAGAAGCGGCGCTATGTTCCTTCCCACGAAACCAAAGATTTGTCATATTAAGGTCCATCCTGGTTAATATAAACAAGGTAGGAATGTAGGTGATAGAAAAAGATTTAAGTGCTGTTCGGAGACCAAGAGCTTCTGTCAAACCATCAGAACCCCAGTTTTACAACTTCACCACTGAGGAAGCATACAGTGTACACAAAATGAAAATACACGTGGATGTTCGTGCAATGTGTGCCACCACTAACAAAGCCTGATGTATCAGCTCTGTCCATGAGCATTAAGCTTACTGGTCCCAAATGACAAATGATGGTGTTGCAGGACTACGAGCAAATCACGTGCACATCATCTTATGCGTACAAAAACCACAAACAGACTTCATATTACAATTATATGTCCTCTGAGATCTGCAAGTAAATCAGGTAGTAAGTGAAATTTAGTTAATAAGATTAAAACACAACAACAGAAAACAACCGATCAAAGCTAATGGAGAAATTTCGATATTTGACACTGAATACGTGCGCCTCTCAACTTTTAACCCCCAATTCGCACGCCTTTGGAAATTTAACCCTGTCACTGAGAATCCCTTGAATCAAAAGAATTCGCAGTGACAGGGTTAAATTTCCAAAGGCGTGCGAATTGGGGGTTAAAAGTTGAGAGGCGCACGTATTCAGTGTCAAATATCGAAATTTCTCAAGCTAATGATTCTGAAATATGATGGAAAACTCAAAAGCTCAGATATCAAGCCAACTCATGCCATAACCAACTTAATGTAAATATGCACAACATGTATGCAAACAGGCAATGGAATAGAACAAGAACCAGAGGTGATATTAATAAAGTGAATCAAGAGCATGTAAAACAAACTAATGGTTAGCTCATATATCTAAATGAGAACATATTAACAAGTACCATTTCACATAACTTGGGAGACCAGCATTAAAAAGCATACATAAAACATATAGCTGATCAGCTGGTTATTGATTGTACAATATAGACGTATATTCAAAAGCTATATGATTACTTAAGAATCATACAACCACAATGGGTAAAGCCGCATACTATAATGTCAACATAGTGTTTGTGTGTGATGAATATGAAATACCAATTAGTAGTTAGTGCTACTTTAGAACCCATGCAGCAAATTTCATTACCAGATCTGTGAAGTTGAGTTTCAATTGTACATGCTAAAACTTTATGGTACGAACCATCCTTGTCTAGTAAGATAAGAAGTGGAAAAGTTCCATGATAATTTTGTCTTCTTATTTTCCCCAATTTCTAGAGCTCATTTATATGTATATACTGGACAAAATCTAGAAACTAGGATAGAAATGCATATGCTGATAGCTTGGCAGTTATGGCCACATGCATTCTTCTCATACTAAGATTTACCCAACCCCCCAAAATACTAACGAAGGAACCAAACAAAAAATATTGTCAGCCTACCCCAGAGGCAAAAACTGACAAGCATCAGGTGCACACCAGTGGCAGCCACTAGCAACCTAGTTCAAAATGCAAATTTGATCCAACTATGCTAAATCTAACCATAGCTGCCTTTTTTTCAATTATTTCAAACACTAGAGAGGAAATATTTGGATTTTGTTTGGGAGATCTAAGGACTGAATCTCCAAAAGGGAGGTCCAAGGAATTAAGAACCAAAGCTTCCTTGTATTACCTTGCCACCAACATGCAGTTTAGGAACTGCTGAAAGAAGATAAATAAAACAGGTTACAGTATGCACCATGGATTACGGAGAAGATAAATATACATATTTTACTACAAAGACGTCAATTTGCCAACTTTCCACTAAAATTCACGACTTTTTACCTCAAAAGGCTTCAGTTTGTCAACTTTTCCACTAAAATTCATTCATTTAGGCCAGAGCCTGCAAATCTAGGGGAAGACAATCCAGCAGGCGCAAGATTATATGTTTCGTGCCTTCAATCTATCCAGCACAGCGCAAACAAAAAACCAAGATGCTACCATAAGAACTCCATCAGGCCGATAGTATAACTCACCCCAAAATCTCCTAACTTCTCACAAGAAAAAGAACTCAAAAGTGAAAAGGATACAAAGCTGTGCTTTTAAAACAAGATTTAGTGAGAGGGGCAGATCCATACCACCATGGAGATTGGAGAACCAGGAAGCGGCGAAGCGAAAGGGTGGAGGAGACAAGGCGAGGAGACGGAGATGGAGATAGGAGTGGGAAATAAAGAGACGTGGAGAGAGAAGGTGTTGCTTTATGCCATGGGGGAATGGAATTTGGCTTTTGGGGCTTGGCGAGCATCAAATAAAATCATCTAATCATTGGCCTTTTTTCAGTCTATAAATTATTATTTTTTAACAAATAAATTGAATTATTTTTTATTTTTTTAAAAATAGTTTTGTTAGAGCAGATTTTTTTAAAGTACAAACCAAATTTAAGGCACAAAAACCCGGTCTAAAAACAATCAGTAGCCATTAGCCGCAAAAATAAAAAGAACGCGCCTATTCATTAGGAAATGAACTGGACGCTCGGCTCGTGCCCCAGCCGCAGCCACGGCGCGCACCGGGGCGACGCGGTGAGCCGGCCGCCCGCGCCCGGGCGGCGTCGCGTCGCGCGGCTCGGTCAGGTCAGGTCGCCTTGCGTGCTCGCGCGGGGCAGCGGCGGGCGGTCACTGGCCAATCAATCTGACGCCACCAACAGCTTCGTCTTTGGCTCGGTGCGTAACGACTATCGAGGCAGGCGGGGGCCCACGACGTGGGTCAGCGCCTCGTGGCAGTCCGATTGGCCACAACCTTGGAACTTTCCTATTTCTGATTGATTTGCAGGGGAAATTACTTGTATCTCCTCCTCCAGTTTATTTTTTTAATACACCCCACCTCTTCTATTTGTCATTTTTTAGGATTTCTGCCGAATTTACGTGGAGGATGCAGCAACGATCGGAATAACAGAAAAGCTGGAGATATTTTTTTGTTTGAGCACTAAACATGTTCGAAGCTGGAACCGAAAACCTGAATGCTGGTCTGATTTCATTTTAATAAAATGGAGTTTAAGGTGGATAACACCATCTGTTTTCTAAAAAAAACGTGAAGTGTGTCATTATCGTTATGGATAGTTATAAGTATTTGTGGTACGAGTCACGCCATTACTTAGCATAAAACCATAACAAGTTTGTTTAGTCTTATAAAGAACAATATATATTTATAAATAAAAGGTATAATTAGTCTACTAATCACATGGACATACCTAAGTCGACAGGAACACGATAGAATAGCTGAGCTGAAAGATCTTTGCTACCGCCCATAAACTGAAGGGAGCAACTAGACAATGATACACCATTTGCAACAGTATGGTAATAAGTTTTATAGAAAACACTAGCAAAAGTTTCAATTTTCAGTGAGTTTCATGTGTTTTTAGAAATTTTCGGAATTTCTTATAAAGTTGTAAACCAAAAGTTTTAGCAAATTTTTAATTTTTCGCAAATCAAGTTTCAACAAGTTCAGGCATGGAGTTTAAAGGAGTTTCACCAAGTTTCAACAAAAAGTATCAATAGGTTTCAACAAGTTTTAACAAAAAAAATGTTTTAAAAAGTTTCACCAAGTCTTGATAGGTTTCAACAAGTTTTAATGATTTTTGACAAGCTCGTCATGGCTACGAAGGCAACGAAAGCGGTGGTGTGGGTGCCCACCTTGACTAGCGTCGGTGGGGATGACAGCATGGAGAGGGAGTGTTGACTGTAGTCAAAGGCAACAGAGCATGCGCGGCAACGCATGACAGCACCATAGAGGCAAACAACGACAGCGCTAGGTCAGGTGGTGGCAGTTTCGTTCTTCGCTAGCTTGATGGACCATGCCACCGAAGGGCGAGTTGAGGATAAGCCATGGTGGCGAGGGCAAACATGAGTTGGCCCCCTAACTCGTTGGCAGCCGCATTAGAGGAAGACAACTAGATCCGATGGATCACATCGCCCTGTGCCTTTCTTCACCAACTGAGTGGTCTCTGTTATGACAGTTGTCGCCCTCTTCCGCCCACCGTGCTGCCTCCATCCTGCCTGACGTTGTCTCTATAAAGGTCACCAGTGCATGGAGACCGGAGAGAGATGGAGAGGTAAGAGAGACGAGAGAGAGATGGAGTGGTGGGTGAGAGACGGGAGAGAGATAGCCTAGATGAGCATGAATGGGAAGGAGATGTTGGGTTTGATTGCATTCGATCGAATGACTCTACCCATATACCGCGAACGGTATAGGTTTGGTAGTTTTTCTCTATTGAAAACAAATTAATAGAACTTGTGTAAACCTGGTCCATGCAAATCTAAAACCCGATGACATCATACACAATGCTTGTCGGGGATGATAATTGCCAATTGGCCGGAGGCCTTTCATCATGCGTTGTGTTTATCTAGCAATCTCGCATCGATCACACGCGACGAGAGGGCCGTTGACACGCACAAGTTTGATTTGTCACTGTTGGCGGTGGTGGGCACATACAATGCCCTTTTCGATGGATAGCGACTGTAGAGACACTCGGCCCCCTACAATTAGCTACGGCTTCTAGTTTTTTCCTTTTTTCTTTTTATATTATTTATGGAGATATAACGATGTTTTTTCTTTACTTTAATTAAATATTTCAAAAAGATAACAATCACTATAGAGCTATTTTAACAAAAAACCACGACACTGATCCTTCACAAGAATCAGTCCAGCTGCTTGTTGTCATGACTTACAATACGCTTATACGCACGTCCATGGGGTTGCTCGGCACTAGGGCTGTAAACGAGTCGAGCTCGAGCGAGCTTGGCCTTCCAGGCTCGAGCTCGGTAGAAGCTCGAGCCGAGCTCGAGTTGGGGTCCGAGCTTGAACCGGGGCTCGAGCTCGGCTCGGCCTAAGCTCGAGTAGGCTTGAGTTCGGCTCGTTGAAGCTCGGTAACAATTAAAATAATTTATTATGCACTATTTTTCAATAATAAGAAAATTTTAAGCTCGTGCTCGGCTCTAGTAAGTTCGATAACAGTCAAAATAATTCAAATATACACTAATTTTCAACAATAAGAAAAGTTCGAGCTCGAGCTCGGCTCGAGTAAGCTCGGTAAGAATTAATATGTATTACTATTTAAGTTCGAATTGAGGCTCGCGAACTATTCGAGCTCGGCTCGATGAAGCTCGCGAGCTTGAGATCAAGCTCAAGTTCGGTTCGTTTAAAGCTCGAACCGAGTCTAGAACGAGCCGAACTCAAGTAACTCGTGAGCTTCGAGCTTTTTTTACAGCCCTACTCGGCACCACTGACAGTATGTCACCCCCAACCACCGCTACCACCGTAGTATAGAGTACTACTGTACTTGTGCTAAAAAAGTGTAGCTTGACTGGTAGCAGTATGGAACTATGGATATGACACAACCGTAGCCCAGTCAAGGCGTTTTCGCCGAAAAGTCAAAAGGCGCAAGCAATTGGAAAGGATGGGGGACAAGGACAGCAAGAAAAGAAAAATACGAGAAAACAAGGACATCTAGTGACTGCTCAGCTCAGTCGTGTCTCCTCGGCTCGGCTGGCTCCGCTAAATGGAGGGAGGCCTACGTCGCGCTGCAAGGCAAAAGGCCGCGCATATGGATGGACGGCGTCCGGTTGCCGCCGCCCCGCGGGATGCGACGCCGACGCGAGGCGCACGTTGCCGCGCCCCATTCGCTGCGTCCGCCCGCCCGCACCGCGTGCGCGCTGCAACTTGACTCCGCCGCGTGCGATCCGTCGGGTCTCGGTGACTTTGGACTTCGCATTCTGGAAGGCGTCGAGCATGGCAGTGGAGCCTAGCGTAGCCTAGCCCGGCCCGCCTCTACTGTGTAGAAAGACGCGACGGCGACAGGTCGAGGGTGGGTTGCCCGAGGAAGGCGCTTACTCGGCACGTCCAACGGCGAGGCGGCGCATTTTCAGCCGTGGAAAACAGCCCTGGCGCGAGATGCCCTCGACTCGAGGCGACGTACCGTCTTGGACTCGAAAGCTTTGTGATGCGTTACATGCTCTTGGGATAACGTCCGCGGATCAGATGCTGAGAAGAGGTGGATGCTGGATGTCACGCCTACATCTACACCTTGCTCAATTTACAGGTCCTAATCTAGAGAAATCCCGATTGCCCAGATGAACGAACTGCTAATGACTAATTCTGAGCAAACTCTGATATTCTCGTGTACTATTCCCATTTCGGCTTCAGAAATTGAGAGATGCACTTAGCAAAAGTAGTACAAAGATGGGTGCGTCGTGAGCTGTATATATCTAGTATTTCGTACATAAAGATTCTTCAAATGGGGAAACATGGTAGAAGTTCATACATTATTAGGCACAGATGAATCATTTACAGGCAGCCTGGCATGATAATGGCATTTTAAAGACCAAATTGCAGATGCAGCATCCTCATCGGTGCGGTTGTAAAGTTGGCAAAGAGAATAATACAGCGGCCAAATTATGCAGCTTATCATGTATTGTGCATATGCATCGGTACGGTTTTATCACTTTTATAGGTGTACATTAATCAAATTGGTACTTCAATTTCTAGTAATAATCAACCCTAGTAAACAAACTAATCCGAAGAAGGTTCCAGACTTGCAACCCAAGAACATACTACATACGATCACATCACTCTCTCAATAATCAAGCGCGTAACATGGATTTTGTTGACAATTCAGAGAGCAACACCCGGTTAAAAGACTGCAGCAGAAAAAGTGTGGCCACACATATCAAAACTCTGCTCGCTTCTTGATATTGCGGGCAAAATCGAACTAATTCTTATGAACCAAAATTTCTGCAAAAACTTGCTCATGACATTGCCAGGAAATTACAAGAACACTGAGCATAAAATTGCAGATAGCCTTACAACTTTGACAATGGGAAAAAAGTATCTAAAAATGTATATATCACACTCAAACCAGGAAGTGTGTATATGCCTTTCATCCTCCTGAATCATGATCTCCTCCTCCGCTACTCCCCAGCAACAGTCGCCAGGCTTCCCACCACAGAAGGACGGGCAGCAACTCTGCGGTAAATTGATGTTAGGGCATACAGAACACTGCAAAATGTGTGGACTAAAAACAAGTGAAGATAGTTACAAATTACCATTTCTCAGCACCAATAATAACTAAATGAGGAAACCTACTAATACAAAACTTCTCACTGCACCTCTGGAGTTTCATGTGCCTATCACCTATCAATTCCGTTCATCATCAAGGATCATAGTCATCATACAGTGGATAACAGAAAGTGTTCCCCAGATGGATTATGGGCCAATTAACAAATCAAAATAGGCTGAACTCTGGACAAACAGAACCATCCAAAGTCCAATTTTTAGACTGAATTATTTCCAGGAAATGTTTCACATGACATGCATTTATTCTTAGCTCATTCTAGAAGTGCAAAAAGAACATCAAGCAGGACACAGGAATCTCTTCACCACACAAATTTGAAGTAATGAATTCATGGTATAATCTCTTGACATGATAAATGCTAGAAAGATATTGGTTCCAAGTGCAACCTTGTTCCTGGTGCTTTATTCATCAAAACATGAAGCGGTTCATCAATTTTGCAATTAGAATGCTGCTAGCACTAAGGAATTACATTAGTAACCTTCAAAAGTCCTTAACCTTCGTCATATATTTAATTATTTAGTATCGGTAAATTGAAGAGTAAGATCGTACCTTGGAGCAGGTGTATATGAAGAGTCAGCCAAGTCCAGGCATTAGGTGCATAATTTGAGGAACCATCACCAGCTTCATGGAGGAAATATGATAAAGGGTACATCAATTGCAATTCATATTGGCGTGGTGAACCACACAGCCTACAGGTGCCAGCGTCTTGTAAGTTCATTGCAGCTAACAGTGGCCTACCACCATAGGAATACCTAAGAAGCATCGCACACCAAAATTTGATTCAGGTAGGGAAAGTAAAAAAGGCAACAAACAAACGATTGATATATAATAAGATAATGGCATGATTTAAAAGATAGATTACAAGGACACTGAATTTAACTACCTAAAGCATTGCTGGGGAGATGCATCCAACCGTTTCTTGAATTTTAAGAAAGTTCTGTCAGCACCAAGAGCTCTATCATATTCATAATTAGAAACCTTCCCATTTGTCATCTTCATCATTTCGCGTGTCCAGGATCCCTTGTATCAAAACTGTTTCATGGCTACTTGAACCTGCAGTTCCTTTGGCCCTCGATTGCTCCTTATCATAATAGATTTAGAAACAAGGAAGAACTGCAGAAAGAAAATTCCATGAGAGAAAAACACTAATAAGACTTTATACTTATTGTAATGAGCTCTTCAGAAATTTTCCTCACCTGGTATACTCAAGCCATCTACTTTCTCCTTTACCACAGCACATTTTATAGGGGCATTAGCACACTTTAATTTATTTTGCTTCTTTGAGTTGGATGCTAACATTGCAGCCTGACCAAGTGCTTTGGCCAAGGTATCTAGATCGTCATCATTGCTCTCATGACTCTTGTTTTCTTCATTGCATTTTTCCAGAAAAGTTGTAGAAGAAGGCCCATCTGAGCAAACATTTTCTTTCCTTTGAACTAATTTATCACCATTACCATATGTTTGCATACCACTATGGAACTTTTGAACTCTTGGGACCTTCCAACTATAAGACGCAAAAATCATAGAAAAAGTTCACATAACACTCTGAACTTTTCTCGAAAGACCGTCCAGCACTTCGAACTATGAAATCGGACATTTTACCCCCCCCCCCCCAAACTTTACAATCCTGTTCAAATAACACCCTGGCCTGATTTCGGATCGTGATATTACCTGCATGACGCGATGAGTGGCCGGTTTTACCACGTAAGACGACACACTGGTCAAGTTTAGATGAATGATACGTGGAGCACATAGGGCATTCTCTCCCAAATCGAAGCAGAGAGGGAGAACTACAGGAGGCGGTGGCCAGGGAAGCATGGCTAGGAACTCGGTGGGGGAGAGTCTTTGTGGGCCCTACATATCATTGATCCAACTTGACTAATGTGTCATCCTACATGCCAAAACTGCCTATTCATCGTGCCATGCGGGCAATACCACTATGCGAAACCAGGTTAGAGTTTTATTTGAACTGGTTTACAAAGTTCAGGGGTCAAATGTCTGATTTCATAGTTTGGAGTATTGAACAGACTTTCGAGCAAAGTTTAGAGGTGTTACATAGACTTGTTCCAAAATCAAAAGTAAGACAATCCAACTTAAAATCATACGAAAGATCTGAATAACTTATAATCATATCGAGCCCGAGATGTGACTTGCCTTTGAGGGTTAGGCCCACATTTTGGTGTCGGGCAAGCAAGCACATAGACTGTCCTCTCCTCAATGTTCAGCTTTGCGAGAGGAGCATAAACCTGAAATTACCACCGCATTAATAAAAATGAAGCAAAACTACTAGTAGTGAGATAGAAGCATTCATTGCCATCATAGGAACAAGTTATGCACAAGAACTCAGGGTATTGTAGCATATGTCCAAACATAGAAAATTCGTAATACTCCATGTCCTCGTATGAATGTTCATCAAGACATTTTTCAACTATTAAGTTCTTGTCAAATAGTAAAAACTCGCCTGAGCAACAAGGCAGAGCTTGGTTCCACATAAGCTGCATTGGAGCAAGTCAGGTTTAATGCCCATATCCTCGGTTGGCCAATCCTGCAGACGGTTCAACAAATGGCTCAGAAGGGAGCTTGATATTGATGCCTCATAGCTCGTAAGTTTTTTTCCACCTTTGGGAAGGATTAGGAACTAAAATTGATAAAACATGGTGTAATTCCTAAGTAATACATAACAGCTTATTTCCAACTTATCATGAACTTAAAACAGAAGAAGTGCATAGCTTCATCTCTGGGAGCAACTCTTAAGCCAGAAACAAAGATCAGGAAGAGATAAACAGAACCATAGTAACAAAGACATACAAGGACTCCCCCGATCTTGGTGGTGTAGTGGTAGTCCTCCGCTCAGGGCCCTGGCAGGCCCAGATGCACCTCCTCCCCCATCCCTAACGCCCTGCCTGGCCCTCCCTACACTCCCTTCAAAGAGACGAGCTTCCACAGAACAAGCAGATACGCGACGAGAGGCAACAGCCCCGCTACTCGCCGGCGGCCGGCGGCGGGGCGACAGGGGTTAGGCATTGGAAAGTTTAGGCGGCGACGGTGTGGTGTGGCCTTCGCGTGGTTTCCTTCTCTCTCAGGGTTTTTTGCGAGCGGGTCTAGGCCGCCGCTGGCGAGTTTTTTGCTATTATAGTACTCCCTAAGTATGGTTTCGACAAAACGGTATCCACGTCGTGGGCTTCTCTAAAACGATACCTATTTTGTGTACTCCTCTCTATAATAGTATTCCCAGGGATTTGAATTCAAATTATTTTAATTTTCGAATTTTATCTTCTCTAAATGACCAAACTACCCTTCCTAAATTTGTTTAGACCTAATCATTTTTCTTTTCTTCCCACACGACACAGTCCAGGCGCATCACTTTTCCTCTGGCGGCGGTGGCGCACGAACTACGCACGCAGGCGACGCGCTCGCTCGCGGCGCACACCCACATGGCAGGCAACGATCTTGCGGCAGACCTCGCGCGGCAGGGTGATCACGCAGAGGTGATCGAGGTCTGAATGTTCATTTCCTCGTAACATAGAAAATTCGTAACACTCCATTTCCTCGTATGAATGTTCATCAAGACATTTTTCAACTATTAAGTTCTTGTCAAATAGTAAAAACTCGCCTGAGCAACAAGGCAGAGCTTGGTTCCACATAAGCTGCATTGGAGCAAGTCAGGTTTAATGCCCATATCCTCGGTTGGCCAATCCTGCAGAAGGTTCAACAAATGGCTCAGAAGGGAGCTTGATATTGATGCCTCATAGCTCGTAAGGTTTTTTTTCCACATTTGGGAAGGATTAGGAACTAAAATTGATAAAACATGGTGTAATTCCTAAGTAATACATAACAGCTTATTTCCAACTTATCAGGAACTTACAACAGAAGAAGTGCATAGCTTCATCTCTGGGAGCAACTCTTAAGCCAGAAACAAAGATCAGGAAGAGATAAACAGAACCATAGTAACAAAGACATACAGGGACTCCCCTGATCCTGGTGGTGTAGTGGTCGGCCTTCTCCCGGTAGTCCTCGCCCAGATGCACCTCCTCCCCCATCCCTAACGCCCTGCCTGGCCCTCCCTACACTCCCTTCAAAGAGACGAGCTTCCACAGAACAAGCAGATACGCGGCGAGAGGCAACAGGCCCGCTACTCGCCGGCGGCCGGCGGCGGGGCGACAGGGGTTAGGCATTGGAAAGTTTAGGCGGCGACGGCGTGGCGTGGTTTCCTTCTTTCTCAGGGTTTTTTGCGAGCGGGTCGGGGCCGCCGCTGGCACGAAGCCCTGTAGTAGACCGGTTGGGCCTCGTAGGAAAGGCCCCACGGCCCATAAAATTACGCTTCCAGTTGCACTACAGCCTTACTGGTGGGCCGGCTCGGTCGGCGAGACGAGGCCCGGGAACTAACTACAGCTCAGAGCATGGCCCGCCGCAGCCCATAATGTTAGTGCAACCGGGTTGGGATTGGGGCCAATAGCGCCGGCCCGGCCCTCGCCACCAGCACTGCACGATCAAACTCCGATCTTCTTCGGCGGCGAAGTGCTGCCGCGTCGGGCAAACTGACCGAACGGACGCGTCCATGTTTTGATTGATTGTATGCAAGTGTTTACAAAAAAGAAGAGTTTGGAATGCAGGATTTGAGCTGATAATGCACCTTCAGAATTGTGGGTATGCCGTCCATGACAAAGAAAAGGAACGGACCAACCACCGCTGTGATAGATTGCACAAGTAGATGTATACCTGAAACTATGGACACACGCTATACTCTTCTACGAATTATAAACGCATAGAAACGCCATTAACCACTGTTGGATGATTAGGCCTTCTAGGTGGGCCAAATGAGGGGATCACATCGGGGTACCACGAACAGGGAGGCTGGAATTAGCACCCTGCAGTTCTGAAGATGCCGATGCTGTCTTCTCTAGGGAACTGAACATTCCGGTCACACTTTGGCTGCATGACATGTTGGAACACGTTCCAAGATTCGATCGACCAGCATGCCATGACAACGGATGATACAATGGGGGAGTCTCGCAGTGCGACAGAATGCAGCCTAAGAATGCCAGGTAGCTTTCTTCAGGAATCTGCCACCTCATATCAGAAGACAGTGCTGATGAAAATCTTGTTTATGGCATGCATATAAGTGAATATTTATCGATTGTTTTGCCTGTGTTTTTGGAAGGTCCATCCGGGAATTACTAGTTTCTGCTGTTCCCTCAGCTACGGCGGAACCATGTATTATGTGCAGATGAAGACACCAGTGGTGCCTAACGTAGCTAATGGGACAGGGGGCAAATGGATCATAGGACTAACATGCACTCACACGCATAGCATAGGTCTTGTCATTTTGTTATTACTACAACGTGTGTTACATGGACTTTTTAGTACCCCTGTCTGTCCTGGATTTCAACCAACGGAATTCCCAATGCTCTACAACTGCTAATACATTGTCAAGTTAGACCTGAAACATCGGCATATGGTCCTGTTTCTGCAGCAGCTAGCATTTGTCAGATTAGACGCTCCAACTGGAGCGAATGCTGGATCAAATACCTGCTCTGATTTAGAAGAAGATGCGTAGTGCTGTTTATATATCTGGATATCCCATCTCGATCACCTATTAAGAATGGCGTGCATGATATTTTCCAGACAGCTGTGCACTATGGGCGCAGGCCACGCTGAACTGAAGGTGAGGAGTTAGGACACTGATAAAGTTGTTACAGTATCAGATCACTGTTCTGCTTTGGAGCAGCATTGTGAGTGGATCAGACTAGCATTGAGTTTATTGTAAGCAAGGGAGCCCCACCGGGAACTAATCTCTCGATCTTGTGCCAACTTCATATCCCTATTGATTCAACGGCGAAAGAGCATCTCATAAAGGCAAAAGTTTATATAACATCTTAAACTTTGCTCGAAAATCCGTCCAATATTCTGAACTATGAAAATCGTTCACTTATCGCGTCACGCGGGCAATATCACCATATGAAACCGGATCAGAGTGCTATTTGAGCCGAATTGCAAAGTTTAGAATGTTAAACGGACTTGCAAATAAAGTTTAGGATGATATATGAACATACTCCTCTCATAAATGAAAAGAATAATTGAGACTTTACGTATGGTTGGACTGGCACTAAGAACAGAAAATGTATGATGAAACCACTAAAATCTTCTTTAGATTCGGAAGTAAATAAAGTGAAAAGAATAACATCTAATTCATCTGACGTGGTGTTAGAGTTAGTTTGAGGATCGAATTCACAATTTCCTTGAAGTTCAAAAAAAAAAAAAAATCCCCCCACAACTTCCACAACTTTCCTCTTTGACCCAGGAGGTAGCAGGAGGTGTGCTAGATGATCACGTAATGCGTAATGCAATCCTTCAAAAAGCTAGCAGGTGAGATGGCCTGTATGCATCGAGAAACATATCGTCGGCCTATAGTTTGGAGCAAGACGACAGTTGATAGATTACTAGTAGCTCTGTTGTTTTGGTTGATCTAAACGCTAAAAGGGCGTCCAAACTAACGAGTGCTGCCACTGCCACTGTCACCGCCAACCATCCCATCCCAAATGCTGGCATTGCCACGAAGCTAATAGATTCCTGACATCTTAGAAAAGACTATCTTAGAAAAGACGTATGACAATTTTCAAGTGATTTGGTGTCTCGGTTTAAGAGTTAGTTTATTTTGTAGTTTGAGTTCAGTTTTGATGAGGCAGAACTTTAAGAGCCAAAATGTCCCAACCTTCTTATGATCTTCCAGGATCTCTTATTGTTTTAGGTTCCTAAGGTTGTGATATTGCTTTACTTAAAATTTCAAGTCATTTGAACCTTCTATGTGAAAGTTGTGTGGTTTTTAGTTTTGCTCGAGCTGAATTTCCAGTGTTGATTTGAGGCAAAGATATTACCGCCAACTAAGGAGTGTTAGTACTGCACCCCAAAGGTACTACCATACCTTACATGGTGGTAGCAGCGTATTGAGGGATAAAACCTCATTTTGCTTGTTTTTTCTTGAAGATTTATTTATAGGTGTCTAGGCTCTAATATTCACACATTTACATAGCTTTAAAACATTATTAAAGTGAAGAATCTTGAATTCTCTTTGGAAAAAGATTGCAAGGGACTAATATTTCTTGTAGGCTTCTGTTCACCCCCTTTAGTCGTCATTCTTGATCCTACAAATAATTCGACAAAGCAGCCAAAGAATAGCTCTTAACGATAAAAGCCGCTGCCTAACAGCTGTAGCCAGTAAGAGCTAAAGGCCAACACTAATGTCGATGTTTTAATATCATTCTTATGTATTATTTGTTTGGATTAAGAGAATCTCTTAGTAGACCTTGCGTATGTACATGCAGAGTAAAGACACGAAGAATTTTATCTAGATTCGGGCATTCTCTTGAGAGAATAATAACCCTATGTCCTGTGTACTCACTAATTACTGGAAAGAAGATTACAACAGAGAATTACACGAATGGCTAGTGCTCTCTTGCGCGAATGATTCACCAATTGTCCTCTTTGGGTCAGAATCCGTCGCCTTTCTCTTGGCGTTAACCTTTATATAGCCAGTAAAGCGACGACAGTTGTCTCGCGCTGGAAGATGCATCAATATTTTGGATAATAACCGCTTGATGGAAGTTACTGTCAGAGAGACGTAGAAGGCCGTTCGCCGTGTAGCGGTTATTGTCAGAGAGAGATCGTGTGCGGTTAGTGGACTAACACATGTTCTAACCACCTTGTCAGACGAACCGACAGTGTAGTTTATTGTTGTAGACAAGTCGGTTGGAGATAGACTCATCATAGGAATTCTCATGACTATAGAGTGGTTGCAGAAAGACTTACGATTACATGGCCGTAGAAGGAGTTACGACCATAGGATAGTCCTAGTAAGACTTACGACTATGTGGTCGTAGAAGGACTTACGACCATGGGATAGTCGCAGTAAGACTTATGACTATATGATCATAGAAAGACTTATGACTATAGGATAGTCTCAGTAAGACTTACGACTATGTAGTCGTAGAAAGACTTACGACCAAGGGGGTAGTCGCAGTAAGACTTATGACTACATGGTCGTAGAAGGACTTACGACCAAGGGAGAGTCGCAGTAAGTCACGACTATGTGGTCGTAAAAGAGCTTACGACTATGTGGTCGCAGAATAGCTTATGACCATCCTGCCATGTTTACCTCTTATCGATAACGGGTATATTCAATGAATATAATGACGTAATAATTTGAGGATTATTCAATCCTTGTCAACTACTAATTACATTACAAGGATAAATTAACTAAAAAACTAGCCCCGGAGCCTTCGTTCCTCTTTGATCTCCATCACAATTTGTTGGATCTACTTACTCAAATTGTTGAAAATTCTTGCATTGTGCTCCAACCAAAGATGGCTCATTGTGAGCATGATTAGGGAGTTACAACCCTTAGTCTCATCTGATATAAAAAATGATAATGACAGCCTCCAATCATGGAGAGTTGATTCGTTACTTGGTGTAAGCCTCTGTTTCTTGATCCATAAAAAACTTGGTACTACATCTACCTTGCAAAATTGAACTGAATTTGTTGGGGGTGTGAATGACTCCTTAAAATCTTCCATATGGTATTTGCAACACAATGCAGCGGAAAACATAAACCAACAAGGTTCACCAAACCGAAGAGCCAAAGATCATAAACCACCCTAGGACTTTCAATCTCACCGATTTGATCGCCGACCAAAGACTAGTCAAACCGGATCACAGGGGCGGTCTGACCGCTTCACGAGCAGAGGCAAAAACAGGACCACCCACAAACAAGAAAATGATTAACTCTTAAACAACTGATCCAAACAAGATAAAACTTTGTATAAACCCTCTCTAGGATGTTAGAAACTTATTCCAATTGATCGTGAAAATCATAACCAAAGTTTTAACCTTTACCCAAAATAAAAAAGATTGTACTAAAACTGGGCAAAAGAGAAAAACTTCGATATGCACTTGCTCATTAGTTCTTGATGATCTAGATTTTATTGGATGGGTTCTCACGTGTCATAGCAATATAGATCATAGCACAAAATAGGGAAGAATTGAGAGAAACCATGAACTCTTTAATACACCTCAAGAAGGCAAGAAAATCAAACAAGAACACAACAGGGACAAGATAAACAAGTTTGATCTTTCATTAAAACGAAAGGATGAAGGATTACAACCTTTCTACAACTTGGAGGACAGATCTCTCACAAAAGTACACACATAAAACTTCCAACACCAGGAAACCTACTCCTAAATCCCTCTCTTCTAGCACAAGAGCTATTTTCTTTCAACACACACAAGGGCTTATATAGTGGAGACTTCTCATCTCACACCTAGCCATAACAACTAATCCACGCTTAGTGGATACAACCACTTACAAATGGAGAACCCAGTAATCCACACATAAATGTGTTTTACACTTATAAACATGAATGTTTCTCAAAGTATGACTTTCATATGGTTCCAATAGCCCGATATGACGCTCTATCCATAAAGATGTGACCTAATCCACCATAGGCTAATATCGCGGTTTTGCAAACCGCTTCTCCACCCCCATATTGGATGGATTACACAATTACCACCCACTGCTCTTCACGATGCTCAATGACTCACCATCAAGCCTATACGCCTCTGGCCTTCTCCTGGATCCTCTCCACTTGAAACAACCCAAGTCTAATGGCACATCACATGTTTGCACTTGTCTTATCACGATCCTTGTCTTTCTCGCGTGCCTCTCCGATTGAGATGTAGCCTCATCTGAATTTACGTGATCCTCCATAGCCTCAGGCTCTTCCCCTGGTCTCGATCAGCCATTATCGCCAACAATCACCAAGCACCATGCACATCAAAGAACAAGCAATCGTCCTAAGTACAAGTGGCATGCACTTGAATCTCGTTAGCAAACACCATATGGCACTCTCGGTCATGATTAACACTTGCATGGATTCCCGTCATGACTAATACTTGCATGGACTCTCACTACGACTAACACATTACATGGACCACCGAAACGTTCCTAGATCAATAACAAAATCGAGATGAAAATCAGCTCATACACTTCAGCAAAGGCCGGTCTGACGGCCAAGGGCCAACCAAAGGCTAATCTAACTGCCTCAGTCAACCCTGGTCAAACCCCAGCAATAGGAGAGCTGGTTTGACCGTGACAACCATGTCAGTCAGACCGCTCGACACACCTACGGTCGGACCACCATCATACAGTCAGTCGCACTGCTCTCAAATCTTTCATGCAACAAAATGAAGTCCTCTCTAGAATAAATGTACCGCTGACTACGGGCTAGTATAACCATTCCCCGGTCAGACAGTCGCCCATAGTCGATTAGACCGCTAATCACTTGACTGCAGAACTAGAGAATGCAAATGACACAGAATCAAACACAAACTTCGACAAAAAAGCATAAGTAAAGTCAAATACTTATCACACAATATGAGATGACCTTCATATGGTCTCACACTTACATAGTTTTAATAAAATAATGGTTACTAGTTAATGGTGGTTATGGATGAATGTATGAATAAATGGTTACGATATCTTGGTATGAAAGAGAAATTCATTTGGTGATCATGAATGGATATAGTATTTTGGTATGAAAATATGCTTATAGAATGGATATGGACAACTGTGAGGAGAGTTCTCTTTCATGATCTTAATTAAACTGAACACTTTGATTTTAAGTTAAAAAATGCTATGTCATAATTTGGAAACTAGCTATAGTGTGATATTTGACAAAATGGCTTTATGCTAAAAGAAACATAAGACCTTCTCTTAGTTAAGCCTTGCACACACACACACACACTTATATTTTGATATAAGGACTTGTCGAGTAGTTTTGTACCTATTGTTGCTTAACTATATAAATTCAGTACTGAAGGAATGATCTGCCGTGAACACTTGTCACTATCCATCAAAGCTTGAAGACAACGTTGAATACTAGATCACACATCCTAGCCGATTGCTTGTAAGCATATTCTGAGAGACTCCACTGTCATGTATCTTTTCCTCTGCAAGACTTCATTCATATTTAGCCTCCCCTGGTCTATGATATAAGATATTGGCTATCTGACCTATTTATGCTTCATTACCACTTTATTTATATGCATATATGAATATGATATTCGCTACTGGTATATTATCTGAACTAACTACTGATCAAAAACTAGCTTAAAATACACATAATGTCCAGATTAGGAGATCCTGGTCGCTGCATCATCTTCTTGCCTGCAGGATGCCACGTCTCTCTCGTGTGGAGCTACATCATCTTCTTGTCTGCAGGATGCCATCTCTCTCGTGTGGATCTACGTCCATCATCTTCTTGTCGATCGCCTTGTCCTTTCCGTGGCAACTACCACTCTTTTCGTTCAAGAATTTACATGCACTCTGTATTCTGGTATTCCTTGGTTTCACTCGGGTAACTACTCCGCAACCAGATCACACCCACGCTCAAGGCAAGCAACCTTTTCCCCCTTGCTTTGTTGCTTTCATCACCTCTCCTCTCCCTATTGAAATTTTAATCTCACTTTGAAGTACTTCATCCCAAGCCACATTATCCCCAAAATGAATACATTTGAGTACGCTTTGTTAAGCTCGTTCCAAATCCAAATTAAGGCCTCATTTTGAAATTGACTCGCCTCGCCAATCTTGCGCCTTGCCAATCGCTCGCGCTGACTGTCGCGGCCACCGCAAACCAATGCGTCGTACGGCCGACGCGCGCACACCTACCATGGTCTGCTTTCGTCAGCCTATGTGGCACTGTCAAGGCTGTAGTGTCCTCGTCACTTCACCCGTAAGCCAGTCTCGCCGACAAAGCCTGACCATCACCAAGTCTGCCTCGTGCCAGCGCCACCGACTTTGGCTTCCTATTCCCACCGACATCATCTTGCTTTTAAACCTAGTTGAGCACCCAATCTGCCTCGCGAACACCTTTAGTACCTCACCAAATCACCTAATCATCCACTGTCGTTCTCCCTCACTGCTGTCTCTCTCCCCTGCATCGGTAAGCCACCTCGGCCAATCTCGTGATTTAGTTAATACCTTTTTAATTTCTAGCGACCAGAGGATCTTTAGGTTACTAGGAACCCAGAGCCTAGCTCGTTGAGCCTAGCCTCGGTCTCATCTTCATCAACGTCGTGTACCACTGTCGTGTAGGAAGGGGGTCACTGTGGATAGCCCAACACAAGCCATCCTAGCTAGAGCCACCATCGCCACTGAGTTCGCTTTATTCCATAGATGGTTAAAAACCCTGGCGCTCCGCCAAAACTCCATCGGAGTTGCCCTATGCCATGCCCCTGCCTACGAAACCACTCCTCATCATCGGCCAAAACCACCACCCCTCAAGCCCGGTCAACCTCAAAAATGGAATCCTCGTGGCCCCAGAAACCCACCCATGTCGCCAATTATTGTTTCGACCATGGATTCTCCGATCGCCCCACCGCTTGAAACCTGTTTATACTACCATTTTGACCGCCTTGAACCCATCTAGCCCATTTCTAATTCTGATAAGCCAACTCATACACCACCTAAGTCCTAACCATCCAAACCTATTTTTCTTTATGTTTTTTAGTTATTTAGATTGTATTTTGTTTCCAGTTTGCATTCTGTAAAGCAAGAACTTATTTGCTCTCGTTTTCCATGCTAGTAAACGGACCAAGCGAGTTGGTCAACGAAAGAATTGTAAGAGTAATTGAAGTAAGCTTGAAACTGGTAGAGAAGACCAAGAACAACGGGAAGGAGGTAAGTCACATGTTTTTTATTATATTGTACCTGCATTCTGTTAATTATTTACTTATCAGTACTTTCATTACCTTTTATTTATGCTATGATATTTTACGTACAATAAATGTTAAGAATAACATGATACCTAGTTACATCATTCCACTGAACAAGCTCTTTTTACTTCGATGGCCATATTCACCTTGACAAGACTTAGTTAAGTTAAATGTACTACTTAAATAACCATGGTAATGTAAGAAACTCAACTATTTATACTATTGTTTAGCAGATCATTTTATCGGTAATTTTACAAAAGTGTTTCTGGGAAAATGATTATCATGGGCAACCATGTGTTGGTTGGATAATGCTGCCACTGAACATTGTGATATGGGTTTATAACAGAGAATGTCTCAGAGTAAAATGAGTACAAAGCTTGGAGAAAGTAAGGATGACCTTATATTGAGCAAAGAATATAGTGATCACCTAACCACAAGTTTTGACTCGTCAAACCTAATTTAGTAGATACTCAAATCAATTGAATCTCTACATGACTAAAGGAGAGTTGGTATGGGAAGGGGTAAAACCATACTGAACAACGGTAGATTCCTCTCAGGATGGGCAGAAGATATCTGACCAAGTCGGTGGATATCTGGGTCTGAGCTAGAGATCTACTGGGTAGAGCCTATACAAAGAGATGAGCAATAAAATGATCTTATTTTCTTAACTCAGTCATGAGGGTTAAGGAATCTTGTGGGTAAAGCTGGGCAACTCTACAAAGTAATCACAATGGTATCTTGAATATGTTGTGGTTCCGGTAAAAGAAGTTATGTTCAGTGGGTGATTTCAACAGCGAAGCACTAGTAAATTTGAAAATAATTTGAAAAATGCCGAAGTCTGTTAATCAAGTCTTGAAACCATAAATCCTTAAGTAGTTATTATTCTTTTGTGTTTAAAATATTTACAAAACAAATTGCATTCACATATCATAACAAAACCATTATATCCTCATCACTTGAGAATCCTGGCAAGTAGCTATATAGCATTTCTCCTTGTGACTTGTTGAATACGGTTGATTGTACTTAGTCTTACTATAATTTCCACCATATCAGATACTAGAAGAAGAAAGAATGTTGCAAAATTTCGTGCAAAGGTCACGACCACACTCAAGCGTTCTTGTGAAATTTTCTTCGGTTCTTCTGAATGTAAATTAAATGTTGGGCTTGAACATCCGTATTGTTGCTAAAGTTGACTGTTAGGCCATATTTTAATTAAATTAACGCCTTTTAAATATTCGTGAACAGACATGATACTTCTTCTATTTATAACTGAACTCTTGCGCTGTTACGGATAGTTTGATATCTCCTCTCCTAAAAATGTGAGGCCTTACAGAAATGTTGGAATTTTGTTAGGCTCGACACACACGCACAAGAAAACACATTTGTATCACGAGGGCTAGTACACAGTTCTACCATTCGGCAGCACCAACTCTCCTTAGGGCTTGTTCCTTTTGGATGCGGCTTTTAGATTTTGGCTGCGATTACTGACTTTTGGACTGTTTGTGTAAGAGATTACAGAGTAACTGAAACTCACGTGCGATTTTTGCTGATATAAATGAAGTCGGTACAATATGTACTACAATTAACTAATAGACTCTATCTTAAAAAGATACTCTGTTTAAAAGCTAGTTATCATAGAAAAGTCAAAAGCTAAACCAAAATCTGAAAAAAAAAACAGCCGCAAAGGTGAGAGACTTGGCTCCAAGAATCGCCTCACGGACTGGGTAGAATACAAAAGCGCGAGTACAGTGCAAGCGAAGGGACGCAGAAAATAAAGGCTTCCCGACCGCCGTCCCTGTCACGGGCCGCGCTTACCAGCTCACACCCACACTCGCACGCACCCCCCTTCCCCCGCGGCCGCGCCGGTCTATATAATGCCAGTTCTGGTGCTAGTACTGGTACTACGAGGTGGAGGTGACCGAGAAGCAGAGGAGAGCAGGGGACGGGCATGGCCATGGCGGCGCCTCCGTTCTTGGCCGTGTTGGTGGTGGCGGCGGCGCTGTGCTGCAATGCGGTCCGTGCGCAGACGCCGGTGTTCGCGTGTGACGCGTCCAACGCGACGCTGGCGGGGTACGGGTTCTGCAGCCGGTCCATGCGCGCGTCGGCGCGGGCGACCGACCTGGTGGGGCGGCTGACTCTGGCGGAGAAGGTGGGGTTCCTGGTGAACAAGCAGGCCGCGCTGCCGCGGCTGGGCATTCCGGCGTACGAGTGGTGGTCCGAGGCGCTGCACGGCGTCTCCTACGTCGGCCCGGGCACGCGGTTCTCGCCGCTCGTGCCCGGCGCCACCAGCTTCCCGCAGCCCATCCTCACGGCCGCCTCCTTCAACGTCTCCCTCTTCCGCGCCATCGGCGAGGTCAGCAACAGTTCAACTTCCCCGCTGTTTCATACGCATTTCGATCTGCATTGCCGTAAAGATGCAATCTTTCTCCTCCACACCACCCGCATTGCGATTCCTCCGCTTGGTGCGGCGATTTGACGGCGAGCTTTCGCAGTGCCGGTCGGTAGATTGGCGATTCGGAGCAAGCATGAGAGAATGTTGGGCCTTGCTTTCCATCTTTTCGCTCATGCAATGTGGCAAGGCAAGAAAACCAGAAAAGCCGCAAAAGCGCGTCATTGGATTAGGCAAATGGCATTGACTCTCAATCATCTAAAATTACAATATAAACAAATAATTAAAGATAAAGAAAAAACAGTTATCTGTACAATAGTTATTCCCGGATTATCGATTTTGCTATTGCATAGTCGACTAAAATTTTTTATATGTTAGTCACAGAAAATTATACTTTTAGTTATCTAAAGTTGTAATATACTAATTATAATTTTTTATCTCTTAGTTATAGAAAATTACACTTTTAGTTATTTAAAGTTATAATGTACTAATCATTCTCTCCGAAAATTATAATCTCAATCATCTAAACTTATAATATAAAAAATAACTAAAGAGGTAGAAAAAACAATTACCTGTAATAGTCACTTCCCCTCCCCTTCATGCTCTCCCATCTCTCTCTAGGCTCAGTCGAACGTCTCGCTTGTTGACTCGCTCCCGCAAGGCTCGTTCTCGTCTCCTACGTCTCTCTCTCTTCTCACCTCTCTCTCATCTCCTCCCTACTCTACAACACATGTTGCTACAGCCCACTAGAGCTCTTCACGCCTCCCGTGCTCGACTGCTACTTCGAGGCGCCACTTGAGGAAGGTCATGGCCGGATCCTTGTCACCACCGCAGCCAGAACTCACCGGGAGGGGCAGAACTCGTCGGATCTGGAGAGGCTGAGAACAACTGAGCTCGAGATGCAGACCGCGAGCAGCCAAGAATAGGGCCTTACGCTGCCGCTAAGTTTTGTAACAACTTGTAGTTTTTGCAATTTTGCGTAGAATCTAATCATAGATATAGAGCACTATGGGAGTATGCATGCCTTTTGATTCTTCCGTGGTGATGGATATGCAGTAGCAGTAGATGATTTTTTTTTTCATATTGAAAGCTGCACACATTTTACTCGATCCAAACCGGCAGAACAATGGCGACATGTGGACTTGTGGAGAACAAAAGGTTAAAGAAAAGCTGCTACTCCAATATACGAACAGATGATAGCTATTCACAAGTCACAATTATACTAGATTTTATTTTACACGCCACGCGTCATGCCTATCCTTTAAGAAAAAGAGACTTAGGTCAGTAGTGTGTGTGAGAACATAATCTGTACTATGGTGCATTGCTCCTAACACCAACTGTGGTGTTGAGGTGAGATGCAATGCACGCATGCAACTCTGCAAGGCTCTGAGCCGTCCAAGACTTAGGACAGGATATGCTCCTTATCACGGGCATTTGTACGTAGCAGCGGCGCAGCAACATGTGGGGCCCGGGACCCCACTGGAATTTAGCACTCCAGTATTTTGTGCATGTGACAATTGCAGAGAGGATAAAATAGCAGTTACATTTAGTAGTAGTAGGCTAGTAATGTATGGGAGGACCACACTGAAATATCGGTATAGGCCAGGGATGTCTTCACACACACAGTCTCTCTCCATGTGTGTGCATACAGGGTACAGACATGGACATTTCTTTTCTCCATCCACGACCGAGACGATAGCGTCTCGTGGATTGCATTAATTGGACGCTAGCACATCGCCTATCAGGAGCCAACCCTTTTCTCCCTGCCCACTTTCCCGTCCGCTGAGCCGTCCGTCATTTTCTCATGGGAATTAATTCAGAAACGGGCGCTGAAAAGCTGGTCCATGATACATATAATCTGATAGTAGTAGCAGCTTTATCAAAGTGCAAATAATCATCGTCACCTAGCTCGTGTCCTGATCGAGTTTGGAAAAGTGGAAATCCAACTTGCAGCAAGCAATGCCGTTTCTGCTTCTAGGATTCGAGCATTCAGGGAAGTAGGCGAAAATGGGCTAATCACTGGATTCCCTTAAGAGACATACGAACACTGAAATTAGACAGCCTACCGACCATATCAAGGTTCTCACAAATCGCAAGAATCCAGCAAGTACTGATCACTTCAGAGGCTCCTGTGGCATCTTTTCTTCGGTTGCACCTAACATAACATTTTACCTGCTGCTTGACTAGTGCCTAGCTAGTACTAGTACTAGTACTGTGATGTAGTGCACAACTGCACATCATGCATGTTTCACAGATTGGCATTGCACAGATTCGAACAATTCATTCTGAATTCTGATGATGATGATGAGATGTGATCTGACGAAATTCTGATGGGTTGTGGTGTGGTGTCTGAAGGTGGTGTCGAACGAGGCTCGGGCGATGCACAACGTGGGGCTAGCGGGGCTGACGTTCTGGAGCCCGAACATCAACATCTTCCGCGACCCGCGGTGGGGGCGCGGGCAGGAGACGCCTGGCGAGGACCCGCTGCTGTCCAGCAAGTACGCCGTCGGCTACGTCACCGGCCTGCAGGGCGCTGGCGGCGGCGACGCCCTCAAGGTCGCCGCCTGCTGCAAGCACTACACGGCGTACGACGTCGACAGCTGGAAGGGCGTCGAGCGCTACACCTTCGACGCCGTGGTAAGCTGGCTCATTTCACTGTCACTTGCTCATCTAAGTAGCTAGATCATTACGTGCGGTTGCTGCGCAGTGGCGAAATTTTGCATTGGTAGGCTGTCATGGTTGGCTTGATGGGCATGTGTGGTGGTGCGGCGTGGATGCGTCGTGCTTGCTTGCCGTTTTGCACAATCGAATAGACTCTGCCTGCCATGCTCGTAGCCGATACGTTCCAGTAAATGAGCGTGCATGCTGTACTGATGAAAGCGCGTCCATGATAAGTTGTTGATCCACCCATGTGGCCAGCAACGACATCGTACCTTCGCCTTTCGTTAATTTAGGGTGCGTTATTTTGGATTATGGTTTGTGGCTTTTAGTTATGGCTTATGATTTTTAGTTGAAGCTGTTGTATTTTTTGGGTCGATGGCTTATGATTTATGGCTGAAGCTGTTGCATTTTTTAGGGATGATGGCTTATGGCTTTTGCTGATTTTGGTACGTATAGTATGGACTCGAATTGGCAAACCGCTAAGCATATATACCAAAAGTAAGCATGTTTTCTAACATAGAGAAGGCAAAGAAAAACTCGGTAAGTATAAGAAAACAGAACCAAGTGGTTTGAAACGTAGATTAACACATATACATCACTGACAAACTTATGCATGCTGCCAATGAAACGTATATGACCCATGGTGGGCAAAAAATAGAAACTATAACGTCTTACACTCCTACGTAGACCCTACGATAAGATTGTAAGAGATGACATCCCGTACGTGATCCATTTGTGCCTCCTCCTCTATCTCTGTTGGCGCCGTCGTGCTGTCAGATTCATTGGACCTGTAAACTAGCCCTAGAGCAGGATCCTCAAAATCCGGATCGCCCAACCCATCGTCAATGATGAAATTGTGTATGTCCATAGTGGTAGCAATTATCTTCATCTGCCGCTCAATTGAATATGCGGCTATATTCTGTAGTATGCGTCACTTCCTCTTCCACACGTCGAACGCCCGTTCGATAACGTTGCGGAGCGACGAATGGTGGAAGTTTAATGTCTCTTGGCTTCCGTGCGATGTAGGACCGTTGCCAAAGTTAGACACATGGTACTGGATATTTCTGTACGGGGCAAGGTACCCCGTTTGGCTCGGATACCCAGTCGACTAGGTAGTATTTACCTGCAACAGCGATGGCATAGGAAAATTGGTTAGGATTGCATTACGGAACACTAAGTTGAAGAAATGTTAAGCCTAGTGTACCTGCAACCTTTTGTCTTTTTTGTATATTTGTGATTTGTGAATACTAAGCAGATAAGCTAAAACAATGTTGCACCTAATCATGGGTGTCGTATTAGATATCGTTTATCCGTGCTTGCTTCAATTCAGTCCTGACACAACTATTATTAATTAGTCCAGCATTTGCTGTCATGAAGTAGTAACGTGTGTACAGTTTTCCGAAGATCACCAGCAAAATGAAACAAGGGTCTTTCCTCGCAAAACAAAAGAAAAAGGAAAAGAAAAGGAAGAAAGAAACAAGGCTTCACAGAAAGAGGAAAAGAGATTAAATAATGGCAGAAATGAATCAATCACCATATGCCAGTATTTCAGTATCCTTATCGGTGTCCCATTTTGTGTTGTGAATTCAGGTGTCACAGCAGGATCTGGACGACACGTTCCAGCCCCCGTTCAAGAGCTGCGTGATCGATGGGAATGTGGCCAGTGTTATGTGCTCCTACAACAAGGTCAATGGGAAGCCCACCTGTGCCGACAAGGACCTCCTGGCAGGAGTCATTAGAGGGGACTGGAAGCTTAATGGGTCACTCCCTACTTCCTCTTCCATAAAATTTGCAGAATTGCAGACATGCATCTCATACTTGAAAGGAAAACAGCTTTGCCATGACTTTAAGCTTACTTAGCTCACCTCCCAGCCTGTAAAGGCTCTGAATGTGCCAGGGAATCACAGGCCAAGTTTGTCAGTTTTTACCGCCTTAATTTGTGGATGCATTAGCCAAAATAGCACATGTAAATGAGTACTAGTTTCAGAGTTGCTGTTCTAATTATCTCTGTGGTTCTTGCAGATACATTGTGTCGGACTGCGACTCGGTCGACGTTCTGTACAATAACCAGCACTACACCAAGACGCCCGAGGACGCCGCCGCCATCACAATCAAATCAGGTTCGTTCATTTGTCACAAACACATCTAACTATGGAGTCCCCATGGAGTACAGATAATGTGCAGTTGCAGGATTTGATCGTCTAACGAGCTCAAACTGTTCCTTTTCCTTTATCTTCAAACCATCAGATAATGGATGTTGATTTATTAGCGCGACTCGTAGCAGCTAGGCAATCAGTACGACTCGAGATTGGCCGTAGCCATCGAGTTGTCAGGGCGTCCAGTGTAACTGATGGGGTCTTAGCAACATCTTTTGAGCTTAAGGGGCCTTGACAACCTGCAACCTGACCTGACAAAATTATTCCCAGTACTGTCGGTGTGCCCACGCTATTACTAGGTTCTGTTTTAGCTAATCTAGTTATTTAGGCCCCGTTTGGCACAGCTTCACTTCACAAGTGGAGCTATTTTTTTTTAACTTCATAAGTGGAGCTGGGTGAAGCTACTTTTTTCAGCTCCACCCAAGGAGTTACTTTTGTCTCAGCAGGTTTTAAGGGACTCATTGAGTGGAGCTATTTTGTTGTACCTCGTTTGGCACAAAACAGCTCCAAACAGCTTCAGGAGCCGATGGTGGAGCTGTGCCAAACGAGGCCTTAGTCTCAAGATATTCAGCAAAAGAACGGACCTCAACTGGTTAATTACTTTGAGGCCTTATCCTGCAAAGAAAGAAAGTTGTGAACTGAGGACCAGCTCTGTTGATACTCTGCTATCGAAATTCAAAAGTTCTGTGTTGAACCATTTCCAGATTCACATGTTTTCTGACGTGGCTTGGCCGAATTTTGGCAGGGCTGGACCTGAACTGCGGCAACTTCCTGGCGCAGCACACCGTGGCGGCCGTGCAGGCCGGCAAGCTGTCGGAGTCCGACGTCGACCGGGCCATCGCCAACAACTTCATCGTGCTCATGCGGCTGGGATTCTTCGACGGCGACCCGCGGAAGCTCCCCTTCGGCGGCCTCGGCCCCAAGGACGTGTGCACGACTTCCAACCAGGAGCTGGCCCGCGAGGCCGCGCGCCAGGGCATCGTTCTCCTCAAGAACAGCGGCGCGCTCCCACTCTCCGTCTCCGCCAAGTCCATCAAGTCCATGGCCGTCATTGGCCCCAATGCCAATGCCAGCTTCACCATGATCGGCAACTACGAAGGTAACAAATTCTTACTGCTATTAAGAACCTAATCTATTCAGTTAAGCAGAGAAGTCGTGGACTAACTGCTGTCCACTGACAATGCCACACAGGGACGCCATGCAAGTACACGACGCCTCTCCAGGGCCTGGGCGCCAACGTGGCCACCGTGTACCAGCCGGGCTGCACCAACGTCGGTTGCAGCGGGAACAGCCTCCAGCTCAGCGCCGCTAAGCAGGCCGCGGCCAGTGCTGACGTGACCGTGCTGGTCGTCGGCGCCGACCAATCCATCGAGCGCGAGAGCCTGGACCGGACGAGCCTCCTTCTGCCCGGCCAGCAGCCGCAGCTCGTATCCGCAGTCGCCAACGCCTCCAGGGGCCCTGTCATCCTCGTCATCATGTCCGGTGGACCGTTCGACATCTCGTTCGCTAAGTCCAGTGACAAGATTTCCGCCATTCTTTGGGTCGGCTACCCCGGCGAAGCCGGTGGCGCCGCCCTCGCCGACATCCTCTTCGGATACCACAATCCAAGTGAGTGCATTGCACATTTGTATCTCCGCACTGCTCCTCTCTCAAGAACTTGTTAAGTCTCCTAGTGCCTATAGGCTGAGCACGTTGTTTTGATGAACACAGGTGGAAGGTTGCCGGTGACGTGGTACCCCGCGTCATTTGCGGACAAGGTCCCGATGACCGACATGCGCATGCGGCCGGACCCGTCGACCGGTTACCCCGGTAGGACGTACCGGTTCTACACCGGCGACACGGTGTACGCCTTCGGGGACGGCCTGAGCTACACCAACTACGCGCACCACCTCGTGTCGGCACCGAAGCAGGTGGCCGTGCCGCTCGCGGAAGGGCACACGTGCTACACCAAGCACTGCCCGTCGGTGGAGGCCGTGGGCGACCACTGCAAGAACCTGGCGTTCGACGTGCACCTCCGGGTGCGGAACGCGGGCAAGATGGCCGGCAGGCACACCGTGTTCCTGTTCTCGTCGCCGCCGTCGGTGCACAACGCGCCGGCGAAGCACCTGCTGGGGTTCGAGAAGGTGTCCCTGGAGCCCGGGCAGGCGGGGGTGGTGGCGTTCAAGGTGGACGTGTGCAAGGACCTGAGCGTCGTTGACGAGCTGGGCAACAGGAAGGTGGCGCTGGGCAGCCACACGCTCCACGTCGGGGACTTGAAGCACACGCTCAACTTGAGGGTCTAAGACGGAGAGAAAAAAACGAGAGCTTTTGATATATGGAGTTGGGATCGGATCGGTCAGGGAATTGGTTAAGGGGGTGTGTAATAAGGGCTCCCCGTTGGGAAAGAATTGGATCCGCGGGGAGCTTTGCAATCGGAGGAGTCTCTTGCTGAATTTGATTCCTTTTGGAGGGTCGATTTGCAATTGTAATATTGCAAAAGTATCGCAAGTGTAATTGATTGGAAGGGAGAATAGCGCATTTCGTCCATTCAATTCATTTCGATTCGATATGTTCAACTCGTTTTACGAAAGGAGTTGTTCTGACGTTCCTTTTTTTTTTTTGACAAGAACTTATCTCTGCGTGCTGTCCTGTTTCTTTAGGAACAAAGCTGCTAACGAGTTTATTCAATATGCTTTAGACAATGGAATCGGATCAGCATGACGAAATAGATACGATGCTCAAGAGTCATCCGAGATCCGACTCTCCGGCCATCGCTGCTCCAGATTTCCTTGTGCTACAATTTGATTGCCCATCTTTGTTTCGGCATACTGCGATCTCCCCCACGACGAAAACTCCGCTTACTCCCGCGTGGAGTGGGCTGCCTTACCCTCTCTGCTGGCCCACTTCACCGCGACGCCGACGCGGAACGCTGGCACCTCAGCCATCCCGCCGTGGCTACGGATGGGAAATGGTTCGAGTTGTTCTTATATTACTAGCCACGTAGGCGTGGCGCCACGCCACGCCAGCCACCGTGTGGATCGAAGTAAAAGAGGTGAAAATTTGCAAAAAAAAGAAAGCGTAGGAGTTTTTTGGGGAAAAATCAAGGGCCTTTTCGCAATAAAAAAAGAGTCAAAGGGCTTCTTTACAAAAAAATCGAGGGTCTTTTCGGAAGAAATAAGAGCTGTTCGTAAAAATCATGCAGAGGTTTTTCTTGAAAAAGCCATAAATAAACGCGCGCAGGGTTTTTTTATGAAAAAGACAGGGACCTTTTCGCTAGGAAAAAGGGCTTGTTTTGAAAGAACCGAGGGTCTGTACGTAATTTTCGGAACTGGGGTTGCTATCAACGAAAAAATGCGCAGGGTCTTTTTTGGAAAACCCAGGGACCTAATTCGCAGGGAAAAAAAGCGAAGGGGTTTTCGGAAAAATCGTGGGCTTTTTCGCAATAAAAGGAGACACAGGGTTTTTGTTAAAACCGAGGGCCTTTCGGAAGAAGTAAGGGCCTGTTCGTAATTACGGAAACCTCGGGTTGCTACCCAAAAAAAAATATGCGGGGCTTATTCAAAAAATGTAGGGACTTTTTGCGATAACGGAGGACCTATACGTAATTTTAAAAAGCGAGGGAAAGTACCTCAGTACACAGACGCAATTTTTTTAAATCACGCGCCGTAACCGAGGCTTGGGGCGACGTGGCCACGGCCTCCTGCGGGGAATCCCCCCAATCTTAAGATACGGAGTATTCGGTTATCCTATAAATATGGTATAGATATTTTTATTTGATTAACAATTTCTTTCATATTCGCATTCAAATTCACATAAAAATATATATACGAATATAGTATAAACTTTTACCATCCGAAACGTTGTTTTATCTGGACTATTCGTATTCGATGACTAAATAGTTGGATGAGTTGTTTAATTCAATGTTAATTCATGTTTCTTTACGTGAAATAAATGAATTAGAATGATTAAGCGTAATTGTACAATAATAAAATATCATAATATCTTCATACTACATAAGTTATGAGGATATCCGGATTCAATCGAATTGAGTAGATATTCGATTTGAATTCGTATCCGTTACAATATTTAATTTGTATTCATATTTGTTTACAAAATACGAATACAAATATGATAAAGACACTATTCTACTCGTACTTGATCAGTTTCCACCCCTAGCCGCAACTACCCATGCATACCTCATACCCTGTGCGCTCCACCACAACAACGTGCCACGGCTGGGCCTTTTCAATGGACAATGGGCCTTTCCGAGGCCGCGCGAGCTTCGGGACCCGAAGACAACCCTCGCACAAGCACAGGTGGACGTGCGAACTCTCCAAGTCATCAAAGCATCACAGGCCGATGGGACGGAGGGGGCCAAAGGACTCAGCGGCATGGCTTCGGCCTGTGAAGCCCTTCACCATGAGAAGCTCTTGTTGTAGGGGTGGCCCCCACCTAAGCCCAGTAGACCTGTTAGGTCCGAAACAGGACATGTGTAATGACATAAGAACCCCCGAGGGGAATACTCATGTGTAAGGATATAACTATACAAATACTCCCCATATGAATGTATATGTGGCATAGGCCACGGGAGGAAGGCTTCAAGCCATTCATTTTACTCAACTCTCCACTACCACACTCTCTCTTTCTGTTTGGTCTGTAACCATAACAATCATATATAACCATCTCTTTCATTATAATCTGTTACAAATAACTAAAATTTAAAAACCATAAATCAAAGGACATAAATCTCAGTCCAAAGAACCGACCCTTAATCTGACAACACGAGGTAAAGCGGCTACGGACTCAGGGTATGGCGCAGTGGGTTTTTTGTTCCTTTTTTCTAGCAAAAAAAAAAGACGTGGGGCCACGCTTAAATTCTAACCAATGGAGAGCGGCCAGCTGTACAGGAGCACAAAGGGGAGTAGAGGTGGGACTTGGGCCGGGCTTCTTTGGGCGGCCGGCACGCCGCGCGACGGCCGGCTTAGCACACGGCCGGCCCGACACGCATGGCGCGGCGCGTGCGACGCGACGAAGCGGTGGCGGTGGGCTTCAAAATCCGACGACGATGGGCGCGACGGCGCGGCGCACGCGGCGGATCGGGCGCGCTCGCCGCGCACGACACGAAGAGCACGGTTGGCCAGAAACTATTTAAAATTGATTTCTTAACTATAGCAAATTGTACTCATGACTCTCCTTGAGCTTTTCTATTTGACTAATTGGGTAGGCCTATGCTAGATTGTCGGGCGATGTCCACGTACGCCATAGTCTAATTTGCACCAAGATATGCATTCCATTGGACTAGATGACCAAGTTCGAAGGTGAAATGGCATGAGACAATAGAATCGAATTTTAAGTAGGTTTTTAATAAGGCGGATACAAGAGAAAGGAAGATAGCGGCCACCGCTACCATTGTCGCTATCGCTTTTGTCGTGTATAGTTACTTTGGGCTGGGCTTGGGTGGCACGCACGATTTAACGCCAGACACGGTGGGCTTTGGGCGTGCTTGGGCACGGTCGAAGACGAGGCGAGCCGACGCGACGCAAGACGACGGATGATCGGGCCGAAGCCGACGGCACGAAATGGCCCGAAGCACGATGGGCCTGGACCGTGCCGGCACAGCCCAATTCCCACCTCTAGAGGGGAGCATCAAAAGGGCGTGGGCAAGCCGAGTCCACCAACAAATGCCTTTCACACGGAGGAAAAGTATATCTTGAGATTTTCTTTTGCAGCCTCTTCAGACTTCGCCTAAACTACTGCTTAGAATCTGTCATCCACTTCTTACGAAATGCTACTTTCGTGTAGAGAATTTTTAGAATCTCAACGGATTTTATCTCTTACACCTATGATCATTTTAGCTTCAGCTTATAGCTTCCAGCTTATTTTTCACTATTCATAAATTTCGTCTTTTTCTGAATTTTTGGCTTTTTGTTGAGTTTTTTTGCCGATTCTTTTTTCCCGTATTTGTTTGTATTATATGTAATGGGCTAACATATTTTTTAATTTTTTAAATTTAATTATGCTAAATAAGCCTATGTCAGGTACAGTGTTTTTTCAGCCAGTTACAGTGTTTTTCAGCCATAAGCCACAAAAAAAAGCCTAAATGAGCACCACCTAAGCGACATCTGAATCAGGTGAAAATCAAAACCGTATAGAATATCGACATATGTGAAGCTTCCAAGCCAAGATTAATCAACCCGAACTCTACAACCCAGCTGGTCACGCGGAAGGTAAATTCTACAACCGGTTGCATTCACAGCCCAAATCTCTCACTCACGCTCCATGCCAAAACCGACGATACCTGAAGATCCCCGGCCAATGCAAGGATTACAGGACTAAATACTTTTACCGACAAAAGTAACGTCGATTTTCTTTTGCATGTGGAATTCTATACGTCTCAACAGATTTTATCTCTCACACTTAAGCGACATCCAAATCAGGTGAAAACCAAAACCGCTCAGAACATCGACCCATGTAAAGCTTCCAAGCAGAGGCGTAGCCACCGGGGGAACTTATTGATGCTTGAGCCTCATCTCTCTCATGGTAATTTTATACATAGTAAAAATAGATGGAGAAAGAAAAAGATTAACAAATTCAAAGACAAGCTAGCTCTCCTTAATGGAGGTTAACAATAAGTATGAAATTAAAGAAGACAACGACGAGGAGGAAGAGGAGAAGAAGTGAAAATCATAAAATTGAAGAAGAGCTAATCAATCAATCAAAGAAAGAAAAAAGTGAAATAATATACGTAAATCATAAAACTAAAGAGGAAGAGGAGAAGTAGTGAAAATCATAAAATTAAAGAAGAGATAATTAATCACAGAAAAAAAGAAGAAAGAAAGTGAAATAGATATGAACCTTCTTGAGTCCAGAGATGACAATTGAGAGCTCAATGGACCTCTGGTTGATCTTTTCCCTCCGCCGCCGCTCCGCAATGATGTGGTCCTGCACGTGCCCCGAAGGCGCCGCCGCCCCCGAGCCCCCCGTCGCGAAAATGATAAGAACATTGAATAGAGTGTGGAAAAGATGTCGCATTTTATTTCTATTGTCTTGTGATTCAAATTAGCTTACTTCTGGTATATTTTATATGATCTAAATATTCATTGTCACTCATAATTTCCTATTATATCACTAATTTTGATATGTTTTATACATAGGTGACTTATCACTACTTCACACTCATGGCGCTTTCTATTATCGAGGTATCTACTTTCTATTTCTCTATTTTTCATTGCTTGTCTCCATCTAATTTATAATTTCTATATAAATTTGAAATTACAAGAGTAAAAGACTAATTTGTATCAACTTAGGTTAGACCTATAAATAGTTCAGCCTACTCTCAATGTCATTCCTAACTTTGTCACTGTTTCCAAACCAAAGATTAATGGATCAGCCCGAGCAACTACAAGGCTCAAGTACCAGCTGGTCACGCTCCATGCCAAAACCGATAGATTTTTGTTTGGACAAAGGAGGTCAGCCAATCCAAAACCGATGGTATCTGTATCTGAAGAAGACGGGAGAAGAGAGGGAGGAGAAAGCAGGAGCATGAGGAGGGCGCTTGACGTCTTACCTCTCGCTCGCTCACGCGGCGTCACCATCGGCCACCAACCCCTCGGTCGCATCCGACGTGGCGTCGGACGGGGCAGTGGCGGTGGTAGTTGGATCCACCCGGGGCGGGATATGCCGGCCCAAGGCCCATCTACTAACCCCAGGGGCCCCACCGGGTTGGGCTTTCCCCAAAACACCCTTCCCGTCTCGTGAACAGCCAACGCTCGCCTTGTGTTCGGTGGAGGGTGAGCTCGTCAGGCCGTTGGCTTTTTTGCGAAAAGGACCCCCAGTTTGCAGCGCCGCAGAACGTTGTTTGGTGGAGAGGTAAAGAGAGGGGTGCTCTTTCGATACCACTACCAGGCTTCTAATTTTTTGCTGCATCTTATTAATTTAATAAATAATAATTATTGAAAAAAAATCAAAACTAAAAACTATCTAAAAAGCAAAAAAGAACGGATCAAAGTGTTTAGTGCCTCTTGCGAGTAGCTTTGGCTCTTAAGTCTTCGAGTTTTCTGTATCTGAAAGGCAGACGGGAAACTACTTCGCGTATGGACGGTCTTGTCTGCTGGCGTCTGGCAGCTCTCTAGATTAGTTTATCTTACAAGTTGCGGTGGATTTGCAAGAAAAGTTATCATGGCTAGTTAGATCGAAGCTTGGCATTACACAACTTTTCCCTTTTCTACACCCTCGTGAAATCAAATTTCTTTGAGCCACGAAATCAGATTATATAACTTCACAAGGAGCACGATGACGTTGAACTATAAAAGGGCTTGTCTACAGATCAAAATCACATAAATCTCTCTATAGATTATTACTATTTATAAATTAAAACTAAAAATCATCCGCAAAAATCAATACGTGGCTACAATTAGGACGTAAGCGTTATGTAAGAGTAAGACAGCAAGAGTGCTTCCGTCCTTGGAATATTGAATACGTACTGGACTACTCAACAAGAAACCAACTTACGACTGCCTCGTATATAAAAGCCTCGCAAGGCACCAATTTCCACCTCCTTCCCTCTCGTCTCGTCTCCGTCCAGAATACTTCTCTTCCTCCTACGCCGCCGGCGGGTTCTCCATTACTCCGGCGATGGTCGGCGCATCCAATCCCCACTCTACCAATCACGAATAATACATATACAGCTCTCGTCGCATTCCATAAGCTAGCCCCCTCATCCTGTCGGGTCGGATCAAGAGGAGATGGACATCGGTGTGGGTCTCCGGGCGACGCCCCGTGCCTGTACCGGCCTCAAAAAACCGCACGGCTCTTCCTCGGCGAGAGTCCCGGTGAGGTTCGCGGCGGAGAAGCCGGCGCGGCCGCTGGTCTTGGTCTCTGATTCGCGGCGGAGCACGGATCATCCAATCCGTGGTGCCAAACTGAAGGTTTCGTGTTGCAAGAAACCGGCAGGTAAGTGGTTTTATTGGCTCTTTATTTATCATAGCCCTGGATATGATTTGGATTTGCGTATGTCAACTATACTTTGTACCGCCAACTCGGTGCAAGAAATTAATTAGTCCCGGATACGATGATTTGCATATGTCAACGACCATTGCAACTTTGATTTGGTACCGTCGCAAAATTGTTTATTTTTGAGCGGAAATTTTCTTGAAGTTTTGGTCTGTCATCAGCGGGTTTCGTGGGAAGAGAGATGTACCTGCAACAGCTGTTGGCATGAGTCGCGTGACACGCTTCATACGTTACACGTGGCAACTGAAGGAGCGAACAGGAAGTCAGGAAGGAATGGGCAAGACTATTTCGTGAATCCAAAGGATGTTAGGGTCTAAATCGAAAATGGTGAAATTGGACTGTAGCCATGGAATTTCCTGAACGGTCTGGAATAGTGGTGCAATTAGTAGTAGTTGGGGGACGTTGGGACCTTTCCGTTCCGCGTCAATCATCAGCTGCAAGTAGCCACTGAAATGGACATAAACCTAATCATGCAGTCATTAGCTATTTAGTATCTAATTATTTCTGAAAATGCAAGGGTGTATCATGGATTACAAGGAAATTTCAATGGTTGATCCCATCCGTGTTAAACCCCTCTTGTTGTGTCACTGCTGATTCAGAATTTTCCGCGATTGCTTCTGTAGGAGCTCAGAATGGTGGGCCTTGAGCCCTTGAGTAGCTAGCTATTCATGTATGGAAGGCAAATGATACCTTCGAAACAGAGCATGCTAGGAGAGATTATAGGACTCAAGAGAAGTACATAACCGATTGATCATGTTAGGAATAGTTGGGCTCCATGTTGTTAATTAGTTTACAATTTAGAGCTTATCAAAGCATTGAGATATGACATGCATACATGATGTATGGCTTGCAGGTACTGAGAAAGTCCATTATTCTACTGATGAAGCTCTCACACTAAAGGTTAGGAAATAATGTAATGACAATTGCCTTTACATGAAGAAACTCATATACAATTCATGGACCAACTACAGTTTTCTGTTAATATAACCGACGTCCATGTTAACTGCAGCAAAAAGCAAAGGATGTGCTCCCTTACTTGAATGACCGCTGTGTTTATCTAGTTGGTTGGTCCTTGCTCCGCTTCAGCTCTAGACTTAAGTGAATCCCGTCATATTGCATTGCTTATCTAATATGGGCATACGTTGATATATAGGAATGATGGGTTCCGGTAAAACTACAGTTGGGAAGATATTAGCTGAAGCATTAGGTTATTCATTCTTTGACAGGTTTGCATTTCTCTCTGATAGTTAACTGCAGCAACTACCAAATGCCAACGTTAACTGCAGCAACTACCAAATGCCAACCAAGTTCTTCTTTGAAGTAACTTATGCCGCTCATGGTTTAGTAATGTTACTGGTCCTTTCTTTTCACAGTGATAAGTTGGTTGAGAACACTGTTGGTATCTCGTCCGTTGCTGAGATTTTTCAGCTCCATAGTGAAGCATTCTTCAGAGATAATGAGGTATATGCTTATTTCTCTAGATATAATGAGATATAATTCTATTTCTTTTCTATTGAGGATTGAAGGTATGGGAAATTACTCAAAAGTCCAACATGCCATCTTTTCTGTCTTGGAATGATGGAATTTGCAATTCTCCACCTCAGATTTGCATGCTGTAATATAGTAGTGGCCGACAGTATTAAGCTCCTATTCAAGTACCTGATAAGCAAGTTTTCTGATATAATCTTATTTCATTCGACTTGTCAAGAGTAAGGTACTAAGGGATTTGTCGTCAATGGATCGATTAGTTGTTGCAACCGGAGGTGGTGCCGTGATCCGACCAATCAATTGGTACTGGAAGTGATAAACTACCCTGAGTTGCTCTTCAAAAGCAATGCTTACTAAGTTTACTGTGTGAAATTTGCAGGAGCTACATGAGGAAAGGGCTAACTATCTGGTTAGATGTTCCGTTGGATGCGCTTGCAAGAAGAATTGCTGCAGTGGGAACCGCTTCTCGGCCCCTCTTGCATCAGGAATCAGGTGATGCTTATGCAAAGGTAGGTAGCTACTGATGCTCTTATTTATATCTGCAATTTGAGTTTGGCATGCAGACAGTGCTAATAGCTTCTTGTTTTCTTGTGCAGGCTTATGCGAAACTTACAGCACTTTTTGAGCAAAGAATGGACTCGTATGCTAATGCTGATGCCAGAGTTTCCCTTGAACGTAGGTATCCTATAGAGTTCAATTACAACATCGCTGTATGTAATCCTGATTTTTGCTCTGGTGCTTTATTGTTTATACTACTAATGGACCCATCAAATATGATGATTTTATCTAATGTTCAGTTTTCAATACATAACTTCACATTATTTAACTACAAATACCATTATTCACAATGCAGATATTGCATTCAAACAAGGACAAAATGATGTGACGATGCTTACACCAAGTGCCATCGCTACTGAGGTATTTCTACCTTGGTTGACTGACCTTTTGAACTGTTCCTGACTGGAAAATTTTCACCTTCCACTCTTCCAGGCATTGCTAAAGATGGATAGCTTCCTTACTGAGAAGGCCATGGTTAGAAACTGACCACACCTTGGTTGTTTAAAAGGACACCAACCAACGGCTCTTGTTCGTTTTGTTGTATATGTACCTTTGCATATGACATCCTTCTTAATATAGCCTGAGCTTGTTTATTCACCCAATATGATGGAGAATAATTTGAGTTTCTACTTGTGTAAATGAACTAGTAAATAGCCTTCAATTAAAGGAATGGTTGTCTCGTCTTTTATCTTAAGGCAGTATGGAGTATGGTGGATGGGACTTGGGAGCTATTGATCATAACATACTATATCGCCATTTCGCTAGATCTCTTCCTCATATATTTTGAAACAAAACCGCAATTTACATGAACCCATCCTTTCAAGGCGAACTGCGGTATTGTATTATAACATAGGTTTAAACAGAAGTTTATCAATTACGGCACGCTGGCGTAACCAAAAAAACCGTTTATGGGGTCTCGTTTTTTTTTCAAAATACGTACATGAATCCCAAAAAGCTGTACATGGCGAAGTACTATTTCCAAAACTAATCACGGTAAAGCCAATAAAATAGATGGATACTGGATCTCAATGTACTTCTAGAGGTGTTTCAAAAGACGGCTGTATAAAAACCTTTCAGGAAACAGAGATTGAAAACTTGTACCTTTAGCTTCATATGAACATTCTTCTGATGGTTCTTGCAACAGCACGAGATATAACGCGATTAGTTAAATCCGCTGGCAGGAGGAGAGACTGCTGTTGGGACTCTGTTGGAAGCTGTATTGAAGAAGGGCGCAAATGAGCGTTAGTGTGGAGCTCAGAAGTTACAAATTATGTGCCACACGGATTGTGATATATAATCTCATCAAAATCGTGTGTCCCTTCGTACCTCTGGAATGACAAAAAGAACTGGCAAAAACTCTGGCAGAAACCTCATTTCATATAGCACAAGAGAAATCTCATCTGTGCTATCATCTTCCTTCTCCCCGGTGCTGTCAAACTTGTACAGAATGAGAAACAGTACAAACAAAGGCTACAAACACAAGTGGTACACCTTGCGATTTCAATAGATCCGCTCAGTTATTTTACTCACACCAGAGGAGATGAGGTATTGAAAGTTCACACTATATAGTGTATGCATATTTTCAATAAATCATGTGAAATCTGATGCTTAAAGTACTCACTCAGTATATGTGATTTTAGTTTATTAATGTAATACATATAAATAAAATTAAAAAGTTGCTGAACTTCATAATATAATGTTGTACAGTTAACCTCTATCGGTGCTGCAAGCTACCAGTTGCATCGGCTCACCAGTCGGCACCCTCGCGCTTGCTATTGGGGGATGGAGGGCTGGGATAGTTGGTCACGTCAGCTCGCCCATCGAGATCTTCACGCTTGTTGTCGAGAGAGTTCTGTTGTAGGGGTGACCTAACCCCCGTGACTGGGTCTTGCAACTGGCTCAGTATGTAATAGGTCCAATAGTATAGAGGAATGTACCAATGTACTATTACATTTTGTAATTATTAAGGGGTAGGATGAAGATTTACTATCCTACTATATACTCATGTATATAAACCCCCAAGAGGGGCCTAAGGAGGGTAGGTCCGATCATTTTCCCACATATCGTCTCTCTACTGGCTCTCCTCTCCTAATCCCCTCATATACTGTTAGGTTTGTAGTCACAACAGGGAAGATTAGAGATAGACTCGTTGGTTATGTGGATTCTGATTTTGCTAGAGATTTAGATAAAAGAAGATCTCTCACTGGTTATGTGTTCATTGTTAGAGGGTGTGCTGTTAGTTAGAAAGCAAGTTTGCAAGCTACCGTTGTCTTGTCTACTATAGAAGCTGGGTATATGGTTATTTTGAAGCTTGCAAAAAAAATCATTTGGCTAAGAGGTATATTTTCTGAGCTTTGTAGAAGTATATCTTGCACTACAATACTTTGTGGTAGTTAGAGTACTATTTTTTTTTACAAAAGATCAAATGTTCCATGAGAGAATAAAACACATGGATATTAGATATCACTACATTCTATGTATCATTACTTAATGTGATATTAAAGTCAGCAAGATAAGTACTCATAATAATTCAGCTGATATATTGACAAAGCCAGTTCCAACCACTAAGTTTGAGCTTTGCTTAGACTTTATTGGTATTACTCACTGGTCCTTTGGACTTTTAGCTTACAAGGTGTACACTTTGATTTTATTGGAGGAGTTTGTCACGTATTTTGACTATTGGAGAGAATTTGGTTTAAGGTGGAGATTGTTAAAGTTAATCTGAATTCGTACCGCGTCCGTGTAGGATACTACATCGCCTTATGACAAACGTGGTATGACATGTGCTAGGGTCAAGCGCAAGTCGTATTAAACGTGGTATAAACCTGTAGCAACCGACTCTGATTTGGTTTCCTCTTCATATTGGACTCGTTTTCCTCGACCTATATGTGTACTCCAGTAGTCTATAGAAAGAGCATAAGCTATATTGTAAATATTTTCTCATTATAGTGATTTAACTTCGTGCGATCGTGGTTTTCCTACAAGGATTTTTCACATAAAAATTTGTATCTCCCGTCTCTATTTTTATGTGCATTATTCACAACACACAGCATTCAGTTCTTCCTAAAAGGGATCGCTCATGGTTCTTTACTGGCTAGTTATAGCAGATGGTGCAATTCAAAAGATACTAAAATAAAATGAGAATGATGAAACATAAAGTATGATTTTTCCGCAGTCCATGTATTTACCATACTCTCCATATTTCATTCCTCAGAAAAATACATGGTTTTGATTACATGCTTGTCTCTAATGTACAAGCTTAGTAGCTCTAGTTAGTAGGTATAGTGAATTTAAGGGGCTGCTCCACCCCCCAGTATACTATACTGTATCTATGAGGAGATCTGTGCATTTCACAGCCTTACATGACCGCCTGACTACACAAAAACAGTCTAAATGCTCAGGAATCAAACTAATTCCTTCACAGATAGCAAAGCTCTAATCACATATCGCAACTTGCAAAACCCTCTACAAGAGCTTTCAGATGATCTGAAGTTCTGAACTCTGTAGCATCTGCATCTGGCAGGATCCATCTCTGAGGATACAGAGCATCCATTCCTGCTTTTTGTGCAGCGATGGCTAAGCTTGTGAAATGCGAAGATCTCGCTTAACATGCAACTCTATCGATCTATACTTGCTCTTATACACCGTCTATCTACACGTATACATGTGCTATATACGCTGAGCGTAGTTATACGTCGTCGGACCAATCCTGCGGCTCGCCCTCGGAGAAGAGCGCCTCGACGACGTTGTCGATGAGCGAGTCGACGAAGGCGTTGCATCCCAGCGTGAACATCTGCCCGATCCTGTTGCGCGCGCTGGACACCCACGCGAACGCGGCGGCGCAGGCGACCACGGCCAAGCACAACCCCGCCGCCTCCTCAATCTCCATCATGTCCAGCTTCTTGAACAGCGAGTTCCCCGTGGTCACCTCCACCGCCACGGCCGCCGCGAACGCAACCTGAAGTAACAAGAACACGATGGAACGGTAAGCTCCAAGTTGTTTTACACCGTTGATCTCCAATCGGACGGCTGAGATTATAACGATGAGACAGGAAAGAGGAAACGGAGAAACGGTGCAGGCGCGGACCATAGCGAGACGGCCGGAGATGGTCTCGAAGTCCTGGCTCTTGCGGGAGCTCTCGATGTAGTCGGCGAGCGATGCGAAGAACGGGGAGCCGGCCGCGCCGCCGCTCGCCTCTTCCTCCCCCGCAAGCCTCTTCCGCGTCAGCACGCCGCTGCCAGTGCCGTACGACCGGAGAGTGCAGAGGCGAGGCTGGAGCACGATCTTCCCGCCGTCCCGCCTCGGCTGCTGCGACGGCGGAGACGGTGCCACCTTCTGCGGCGCGATCTTGCAGATAATCGCGCGCGTCGAGGCCGCCATGGCACCGTGGACTGGACGTCACCGCGGACTCGACGAACGATCGAAGTGGGCCTTTGGAATCCGCTCGTGAGCTGCGAGAGCAGCAAGCAGCGACTTGTCTTCTCGGCCTCCTTTTTGAAAGTTCGGCAGGGACAGCGAGTGGCGGAGGGTGGCCGTTCACCGCCCGGTGAACTGGTCCGCGAGACGGTCAGGATTCACGGCGGAGCGCTCGTGCGAAAGGCTTATCGCTGGGTAAGCTCGTCGGGCGGTGAAGGGACCCCGGATTCTTCGGCTAACTTCGCGCGCAGCTGTCAGTAGTCGCGCTCCGTCGCGTACCAGGAATCCACGTAGCCGCCGTTGCTTCGCCGAGACGCAGGTGTGGGGCACACGAACGTGGCGGGTTTCGCGGACACATGCGTCTCTCTCGCGCTGCCGGATCACGGACGCCTCCTCCGCCCTCCGTTTCCCATCCTACGGTTCTCCCCTATACTCGTACATCTTTATCCCTTCCCGTGTTACAGAGAAATTGGTGTACGTGTTAGGCCCGCTTGGTTGGGTTGAAAAATAGGGGTTTATGATTAAAATTACACTATAATTAGTTGAAATTATACTATAATTAAAGATGATTTATTTAGGGTAATTAAATTTAAAAAATAGAAAATATGTTAGCTAATCATAGACAACGTAAATGAATACGGGAAAAAAGAACCGGTAAAAAACTAAAATAAATCAAAAGTTTAAAAAAATAAAATTTATAAATAATAAAAAAATAAATCAGAAATTAAAAGTTCGAGCCGAAATAAGCAGGACGGTAGGCAGGCCTACTTCTAATGTGGAGTTATCCCACCAAGATCTGTCCTTTGATCAGTATTCAGTACGGTTATGTCAAAAATGGATTTTGATCTTCTGGATCAATTGATAACTAGCCGGTAGTCGCTTCTACTGTGGGTATTGCTGTAGTGATGATCGCATAAAATTGGGAGGCCAGGTGCTAACAGTCGCTGGGTAACGGATACGGCCGTGGTTCTTCTCCATGAATGGTTTACTGGCTGTCACGCTGTCCAAGTTGCCTGCTACTGCGTTTCACGGTCAGGTTACGAGCTTTTTCAGCCATCTGCAAAAGGCAGCACACATTTTCTGATGTTTGTGAGCCAGCAGAGCTCCAGGTCCAGATGTAAGAACCGTACCCAACGCTCCCTGGCTCCACGTCGATGGCTCATATCCACCCGGATAATCTGATAGCAATACAACATCTGGCTACGAAGAACACAATGCTATCTCCATCTCAAAAGAAGAAGAAAAGAAGAGAGAAGAATACAAGGCTATCGCTAGCTTGTGTACGATCTCAGAGCCTCACAGGCCCATTTCGCTTCAACCGTCCTTTTATATTGCTTCGCAGCGTAAATATACTAGCCCCATAGGTATGGCGTCACGTCGCATCAGCTATCGTGTGTATCGAAGTAAAAGAGATAATAATTTATAAGGAGTTTTTCTAAAAAAATCGAGAGCACATGCGTATTTTCGGAAAAGTCAAAGGTCTTTTTGAAAAAAATCGAGGGCCTGTACGTAACTATCCTACAAAGTATACAAAATTTCGGTGAAGTGGAGGGGTGTTTTCAAAAAAAAATTTAAAAAAACTGGCATGGACCTTTGTGCGAGAAATAAGGACCTTTATGTAATTTCGAAAAAACGCAGAGACTTTTTTGCAAAACGCCTCCCCCGACCGTACGAAATTTTTCGGCCACGCGGCGGCCGCAATTTTTCGGCCACGCGGCGGCCGCAGGGAGGCAAAGGGGTGACGTGGACGCGGTCTCCTCGCGGCGAGTCCCCCGGAAATAACAGGGGTAGTATATAGAACACGTTACTGAGACAGGAGCTTCGAAAAACACGTACTTCAGGGGGGCAAAAGTTTCACCAGATTACTGCTTTATGAGCCTTACAAGTACGATAGAACAGCACACGCAAACTCGATCAGGAAGTTAAGATGACAAGATAGGTAGTACATAGCAAGCTCGCACACTCGTAGGAGCTAATTAGAACCGCAGGAAATTAATATGGAAGATTACTAGGACACACTCTTGCTTAAACACGCTAGCAAGCATCATCTCAAGCCCAGGGAAAACTCACGGCCATTATCTCTACATACCATTAGCATTGACCTGAGGCTTCGAGCCACCTGACACATTAGGATCACCGCTTCTAGATCTGATCTCATTTTGCTGCACAATAACTTCTTCAGTCCGGTAAACCTCTGCAGATGCCAACTTGGTGGGCTCTTGCGCAACTGCAGAAAGAGAAGAACACTGACATTAGCACATTATTAGCAACTCCATTGCCACATCTACAATACCTCTACACCAATCTGACGTTTTATTTCATGTTCCAAGTTTTCAGTTCGGGTTAATTTTGAGAGCGGCATGCAAGCTTACCTGCAGCATCCTTGTCTTCGGAGCGGCCGTAGCCCGTGACACGCTCGACGAGGCCGAAGAACATGTCCTTGAGCTGAGCAGCGAAGGCGGCCATGGGAGCTAGCTGGTTAAGCTGTGCTACTACTACCTCTCCTCAAAACAGTACTGCACTACTGCTACTTGTTCAGTTTTTTCTCCTGAACTGCTTAGCTGCTTACTGCTTTCAGTGATTGGCGGCTTGGTGAGTCCTCTCGCCATCGCCGGGCGCTCCATTTATACACGGCGCGGGTCACCAAACGCCCAGCTTTGCTTTACCAGACAAGGCCCACGCGCGTGCGAGGATATTCAGAGCAACAATTCAGATTTGCTTGTGTGTTTCAGATCCACGACGGAATCAGAATTTATCGGCTACCGCGCATGTGTATCATACGGTTGGCGAGCATCTCTCGAATTCTCAGTCGCATTCTTTTATTCCTCCAAAGAGATAGTATCAAAGATTAAAAAAACCAGGGAGGGGAGATTTGTTGATTATCCACCATTATCCACTACGTGATACGATAGACTGCGTGCGGCAGCCAATACTATAATAAAGCGTGATTATCCAACCGGCAAATTGCATTATCAATGTGGTTAACATAATATAATAGAAATATGGTCCTAGCGTGCAGGACCGATGGCAGGAATCAAAGGAGTTAAGATCATCTTTTTCTCTTTTTAAACTAATACAAAATCAACCTTCTTTTACTTCTTCCCTCAATTAGCCATAAAAAATTAATAAAATCATATATACTGCAAAAACAAGTACAAAGTAGAAGCCAACAAACAAGAAAATAAAAGAAGCATCAAATGGGCTAAGGCATCAGCTGGCCGGTCTGACCGAGCATAGGAGGTCTGACCGCTCGTGCCACAACGATCTGACCGTTCGCTATTCCAAAACAGAGAACAACCAGCCATCAAGAACTCAAAATGACCTAACTCCGAATCTAATCAACCAAATGAGTTGAAACTTGAAACATAGCTTCCTCAGGGTCTTATTAACCCATTCCATCAATGGATCGATAAGCTACTCAGCAAAATTTTAATCTTTGCCCAAAACAAGGTAGCTTACACCAAAACTACCAAACTGAGGCAAATACCAAGAACTTGCTAGAGTTGCCTAAATAGATGGGATCTTATAGTGCCCTGAATTTTGGAAGGGCCACAAAGCGGCAAACCCTAATTAACCTCCCTAATCTAGACTTGAGGGCTAATAAAAGGAGGCATGGTTCTTTTCTTCCGTGCGTAGCCTTTTCCACATTTGGGTTCCCATCTCCATCTACATCTCTCTCCCCCATCTATTCTCTCTCTCCCCCTAGGGCAGGTGGCGTGCGAGAGCGGTGCAAAGACAGGTGGCCGACGCATCGCAAATGAGTGCGTGCGGCAGCAGCGCACGCAAGGCCGCGACGGTGGCTTGGTGACGGCGCAGGCCGATGGGCACGCGGGCGTGGCTTGGCACGGGCAACAGGCGGTAGCGGCAGCGCTAGAGGCGGGCGACGGCCCAAGCAAGTGACGCGCGGGCGGGCGCGGCAAGCGAGCATGGGCGAGCGTGATAGCGCAAAACGGCGGCGGCAGCAGACAAAGGTGGCGATGGTGCAGCGCAGCGACAACGGCGAGCAGGCAGCGCGACGCGGCAGTGGCGGCGCAGGCCGGGCAATGATGGCGATGGCGGCGGTTTGGCTGTTGCTCAATGCCGACATAGTTCGGCCGGTTTGGGCACGGCCGAATCGTGTTTCGCATAGGTGTGAGCTATGTTATAATATCCCTTTTAGGATAATTCCTAGATCACGATCATAATATTATCATTTCACATTGCTCAAACCACTCAACTCAACCCAAAACTTACTATAAACCTACAAGGTTGGTCTGATCGTTAATCACAGGCTGGTCTGACCACCCAATTCCTCTCAACCTCACTCCGGTAATAGAGGATTGGTCTGACAGCTGGCACAACAATAATCTGACCGCTTAAGACCACTAGAAACCATTATATCTGGAATTTTGGTTAAACTCTGTCTAGTTTCAACTCAAAACTCCAAATAGAGTGATATCTAGTGCAACACATCCTCAAACATACCTACACAATTGTTTGATGTCTTTTTTTCCAAAAGTCATATGGCTAGTTTGATCGCTCCATAGCCATCGATCAGGCCGCCGTTACCAGACCAATTAAATCTTGATAGCAGCTCTGAAAACTAAAAGCTTCAAAATCAAACTCAAACTTTAATAAAACTTGAACCCCAAAGTTAAATACTCATTACAACCATATGGTGACTTTTACGTGGTCTCACGCGGCCATCTTGTCCTCCAAAATCGTGGGGTCACGTGAGCAATCTCGTATTCTATACAACTTACTTGTTTTTGACCCTATGGATGATGAGCCTGGATCAACAAGTATGTTCATAATAGATGTGGCTGATAGTTTTCAACTGAAAATAAATATTAGTGGCTGAAATAAGTAGTTTTTAAAAGGAGTGAGAGATGGATGCGTGAGACAGAAACGAGAGGAGTATGGTGTATGATATACCCGTATCCTCGTGTCTTAGTTTCGAAACACGACGAAAATAAAAGGAGTAAAAAAGTCACTTTAAAAAATTGATTCGTTGATAGCTTCTTTAAGCACAAGCCCATAATAAACGGACCCAACAGCCAGGATCGTTCGTCATTCCACATGTGGCATGCGCTGTGCCAACTAGGCCAGGGCCAGCACGGTGACATGATTCATGGTCCATTTGATCATGATATGGTACTGTTTGCGTGCTTTGTCGTTATGATTGGAACACCCGATGACACGCTGCGTCAAGCCTGTACTGTAGCAATGGATGCATCTGATGCGTTTATTTTTTTGGTGGGGCAGAGGAAGTGCGTACTGCGTGGAACGGTACAAGTGGGGAAGGGGTAGCATAGGGTATGTTTGGTTGTCTGTATGAGAGTGATTTGCACCAGCGCATGCAGGGAGATGGTGTTTGGTTGCCTATATAGATGAGAGAGCCTGCATGAGTGGATGCAAAAAATCAACTGGAGCCAGACTGAGGAGAAACGTGGTTGAGGAGCTTCCCTCCTCAGCCTGACCACACTCATGTAGCTGCATGAGCACATGCAGACAACCAAACAGCCCCATAGACCCCGAGGAAGTTTGGGCGCATCCGGCTTTAGAGATGGCCCAAGTTTTCAGCCTGGGTTGGCTGTAGTCTAGCTCACGCCCCAAAAACTAGAGTGGTGGCTTGTTGCGTACTCTAAAAACGTGGCGTACCATCAAGTAACAGTAAAAAATGTGAGGTATCTCAAAACTTCAAAGGATGGATTCTTTTAGCTTTGATGGTTTAAACCAAACTGAAAAATAGTAGTTTATGTTAAAATTGTATTATAATTATTTAAAATTATACTGTAACTGAAAGTAGCTTATTTGGTGTAATTAAATTTAAAAAAATTAAAAAAAGGAAAATAAATATGTTAGCTCATCACGGATAACGTAAATAAATATGAAAAATCGACAAAAAAATTTTAAAAAGCTAAAAATTCAAAAAACCGAAATTTATAAATAGTAAAAAATAAATCAGAATTACAAGCTCAAGCCGAGTTCTCGCAGCGATCGATCTACGTGCCGTATTTATTTGTACACGGCGTGGGTCACCAAACGCGTCAGCCTCACCAGACAAGGCCCACACGCGCCGTGCAGGGATATTCGGAACACTTTACTTTTCACTTTTCTGTAGAACTCCTTTTCTCTCTTCAGATCGTCAACCGAATCACAATGTCTCGCGCGTTTAGCACACAAAAGAGTATTGCTAGTTGTTAATTGCCCACTGGCCATCCAATGTAATCCATTGCATGGTATGATTACTGCCGAGGACACTACTCCTGGAAGTAACAATGCTATAATGGAACGTGGACCTGCAATCGCATTGTTGATCTGGTACGTTGATCTAACAGGGGCCATCGTATTTGGATAGAACTTTTATTGGGGTCATCCCACCTTAGGACTGTCCTATCACCGTCCGATAGTGCCTCGAGATTCGCGAGTCACAATCGTATGATAGCTGGAGCGATCACCGCGCGAAGATCAACTCATAAATAATTTCCTTGTATTCCCGTACCTTGGGGACGAGCAAAAAAATCTTGTTTTCCACACTCTGTCCGGGCTAGTTTGGTATCACAATTGAATGTACAGGGTCTACTACGCGATTATGCTCCGGCCTTGTTTGGAATTTTAAATGAATTCTATAGGAGTTCCACATGAAACATTTAAATTCCCGTATAAAATCACATACCACCAGAAATGCTCAAGTACGACAATTAAGGTGCAGTATTTGTCAAAACCCCACACGGCCACACCCAATAACACCCCCACCCCCAAAAAAACCATTAATATGTTAATTTGGATCTTTTTCTTTCCCAGCACTAATCCTCGATATATAATTGAGTGTATCAATATATGCAACATAACACCTAGTTGTATATACATAACTACTGCCTCCTCTGCCCCAAAATATACTTCGTCGTAAGATCCATATGATCGAGTTATAAAATTTTGATCATTAGTATATGTTAAAGTATATAAATTAATTATATGAAAACATATTATTGGATTTATCTGGCAAATTTTTCATAATATATATATTTTATTATTTTTGCTAGTACATTATTATACATACCTAGTTAAAGTCTTACGTTGGAGACCCTAAAAAATCAAAACCGACTTATTTTTTAGGATAGAGAGAGTACTAGTATTGAATTTGGTCCACCAGATGAGAAGAATGAAAAGAGAAATTAAAGTCGCAAAGTCATGGTAACTAGAGTTTTATGTGAATTTGTATAAACAAGCACTTTCTTCAGGTCATCGTCACAGGTCTCAGGGCGTCAGGGTCAGCAGGAGAAGGCACCACTCTGCGGAGACAGCTCGTGATGATCATGCACTCGGCAGCCGCACGCCATAGGGCTCTCCAGGGTAAAAAAAATCTATGGCCGGCACCCCATGACTGTCTGATCTGCGTCATCTTGCTAGCTCGTATTCGAGTCGCAGGTCTATTTTTGCTTCTGCTTCTTTTATTTTTCTGAAAGATATACACGTGTAATTGAGAGGAAATCTCAATTCAATCAAATGATTGTTTTATAAACCGTACAAATTACAACAAAAACACTCGCACACTCGTAGGAGTTACAAATTAACGAAACAAACAAGAATAAACAAGAGGGAAGCAAGCACACATTCTTCATATTCAGTAGAACACCAGCAAGCTCCATAGCAAGGCCGGCAAGGGAAGCACGCGTGCGTGCGTAGCTAGTAATGATCTTTAGATGTGGGAGGCATTGACCCCAGCCGTTGATCCTCCCGGCACTTCGGGATCTCCACTCCTTGATCTAATCTCGACGCGCTGCACAAGTAAATCCAGCGACGGTATTGTCAGTCACTAATCGAATAGATTACCTGCATATATACTTACTTACGCTGATACGCTACAATTAAAAGAAGCGGTTTTGGGTAAAATGTATACCTGATCAACAGTAGTGGACAACTTGGTTGGCTCTTCGACGTCGTCCTTGTCTCCGGCGCGGCCGCAGCCGGCGACGCGCTCGACGAGGCCGAGGAACTTGTCCTTGAGCTGAACGGCGATGTTAGACATGGTGCTACGTAGGAGATCGATCTAGTGGAGCTGACTGCACTGCTACTTGTGTGGGGCTAATGGAAGTGTTTCACTGCTGCTGCTATCTCTCTGAACTCTTCAGCCTCAACTGCTTAGCTGCTTGCTGCTTGCAGTGCGGTGAGTGGTGATTTCTAGCAGCCATGTCCAGGCCTCATTTATACACGACATGGATCACCGAACGCGTCAGCTTTAGTGCAAATATTCAGACATACAGGTCACTTAACTACTAATATATATTCAGATGTACAGCAGAATCACAATGCCTCGTTTACCACGCAAATCTTGTGCATGCATTGCCTGCACAGCCGCACGGTTGGTGCGGTTCTGATCAATTCCATTCTTTTATCAGTGCGTGAAAAGCGACGTAAGACTAGACCATAGTAATCTGGAATGTACGTTATTCTACATGTGTGACATGCATGCATGCATGCATGCATCAGCATGCCCGTCATTAGCTAGCTTCCGTGGACGTCAGTGATGTCATGAGCGTCGGCCATGATCGAACGGACACCAATAGTTTCTCGGGCTGAAACTTGCAGTAGAGTCTTCACGTTTACATTAAAATAGGATTAATTCCCCGGAAATAAAATGCTCAAATGTACCTGCTGGCTGCATGGTGCACGCTCCTTATCTAATTCTTTGCATAGTGAGGCTGTCGAATGGAACTAATCGGTGTGGCAAAGGCGCTAAAAGTTAAATACGTGGCAAAGTCGAATGTTCTGTTCTTTTTTATTTAATTTCTTAGAATTCGTATTGTTGAAGTTTTTAAAGTTTGACTGACAATAGACTCAAAACTATCTAAATTAGCTATATAAAAATTATATCATTAGATGTATCGTTAAAAATACTTTCATAATACTATAATTTTATTAATATATATTAGTGTAAAATTATAAAAAAATAGTTGTTAAAATTGTATATTTGAGATCGTAAAAAAAATAAAAAACGTCAGGTAAAAAAGAACAGAAAGAATAAATCGCACGCAATTCTTGGATTGAAAACTGCAAGTCTACGTACTACAGATGTTATGAACTTATCGTCATTCCGGTATCTTATAAATTTCGAGGTGAGGAGCCGTAACTGTCGTGGGTTGGATACTTTGCTGCCTTGGTTCTTCTCCAGTAATGGATACCTGTTGTTGCGCTAATGCGCTGTCAGCTGGTCACACAAGCTGTTCAAGGTTGATACCGAAATGGGTCATACATGTCTGATGCCTGTTTTCTCCAGACAAAAAGTTCCATCGCGACCATTATTCAGCAACAAACATCTGACTCTCTCTCTCTCTCTCTCTCTTAAACATCTGGCTACAAAAATGCACATCACGCATATCACTGTAACATTCTCTCATTTAGTACCACATTATCAATTTACATTAAGTACTTTCACAAGCACGTAATGCCTATTTGTTCAAATCATACCACTTCGGGTTAACTCTTTTAGACGAAGCGAGAGAAAAAATTGAAAAGAAAAGTGTTATATATTCGTGTCCGTTTCATGGGTGGGCTGAGTTATTAACGAATTTTGGGCTGCAGGGTGTCACAATCGTTAACTTGTATACGAGTCACATGCACTTCTTTTTACTAGGATTTGGCCCATTTTCGCTTAAAATTTGTTCTCTCTCGGGAAACATGATAGTTTCGACCACTGTTTGCACGAGATGCACGAATGAGAGAATTTTTGAACATTTATACACTTGAGTGAAAATTTTTGATCAAATTACTGCTTTATTAGCCTTGCATGTTGTAACAAAACAGCACATCCAAACTTCACACGCTTCCACACTCGAAGGAGTTACAAAAGGAACAATAAAAAAAATCACCAAGCTCAATTACAAGGCATGAAGGAATTGAGAGCACTCGCGCACATTCTTCACGTTCAGAATAACAGCAATCAAGCATCGTTTCAAGGCAAGGGAAGCACGCACGCAGCGATAAATCTCCAAATATCAGCAGTATTAATTTACTGCCGGCTTTGATCCTCCTGACACATCGGGATCCCTTGATCTGATCTCAACGTGCTGCAAAAGTAAGAATCCGGTGAGTTCTCTACTAAGTAAGAGTTGTACTACTGAGCTAGAAAACGGTTGTGTTTTTTTAGCCTACGACTTATTAGTCTAATATATATAGTAATTACTGAGAGAAATGAAAAGCCAAAAGTCGCTAGAAAATCAAAAAGATCTGAACCAACAACTGGTTTTGAGTAAAATGTGTACCTGCACGGTCGACAGCTTGGTGGGCTCCTTGGCATCCTTGTCTCCGGCGCGGCCGCAGCCGGCGACGCGCTCGACGAGGCCGAGGAACTTGTCCTTGAGCTGAACAACGAAGTTGGCCATGAGGCTACGTGCTAACGTACGGGAGCGAGCTAGTGGAGCAGAGTGCACTGCTACGTGTGGAGCTAGCGAAACAATACCGTTGAGCTGTTAACTGCTACGGCCTCTCTGAAGTCTGAACTGCTTAGCTGCTTGCTGCTCTCAGTGGTGAGTTCTCGCAGCGATCTGCATGCCCTATTTATACACGGCGACGTGGGTCACCAAACGCGTCAGCTTTAGTGCGCCATGCATCCAGGCCCAAACGCAGAGCAGGGCTAGTATGGTGAGAAATTCGAGTGCTCAATTCAAAAAGCAATCTAGTACTAGCTAGTAATTTCATAATTTGAAGGGAAGAATCATCATTCGAATTATATGTGCTCTTTAATAAAGTGTTCGACCAACCTTATGTGCTGGGTGCTGTCATGCCGTTCTCAATTATTAAGTGTTACTAGCTCTTTCTAGTACAGATCCAGACTTCGTATTGCCACTGGAATTGTTCTCTGAGATGATGAGCTTGTTGAAATAGCATCCCTGTACTCATCTCCACGCACAAGAAAAGAAAAAGGAATGCTGATGATTTGTATTACGATCCAGTTGTCAATCACGCTGCAAGCCACATCCTAATGTTCTCCCCTGAAGGTGTAGTTCACCAACATCAACTTGCTCACATTTAGTTGGCTCCCGGCCGGAACCACGTACAGCATATAGTTACGCAGATTGGACAGGCCGGTTTAGACTCATATTTTTTAGGTTATGCATGTTTGTCCCCCACCTAATATAAACTATTTTGTTTTAAAATTTGTAAACTTTTTTTAAAAAGGTGTATCCAAGCAAACGGTTGCAGTTTTTGCATCTGTAAAAACATTAAGCGCACATGAAAACTGTCCATGGAGTATGTAGTACTTGATTTTTGATCCTTCATATCTAAGATTTAACGGATGCAAACACTCCCCCTCTCTCCTTTATAACCTGTCCCCTCCCCCTCCCCTCCCCAACCCTAGCCGCTAGGGCACCACCACGCTGCAGCCCAATCGTACCTCCGGTGACGGTGACCCCTCTGCTGTCTACCTGTGCCACCTCAATCCTCCTCTCACAATCCCGCACCACCACCATCTCTCCCTCCCCTCCCTGCACATCGGCACCACCTCCGGTGCCAATGATGCCTCTTGACACCCACTTTTGCCACCACCACCCCCACCTACTCCGGCGGTGCCTTCGCCGCCACTGCTCTTGCCTCCCTCCTTCTAGTGCCTCCCTTCTTCCTCCCCTCCAGCGAGCTGCACCTACACCCCCACCTTCTTCCTCTCCCACAAAATGCCCCCGCTCGCCCCTCCTTTCTTGTCCTCTGATGGCTACCGTCACCGCCTCCTAACCACCCATCCTTATCACGCCCGCCAACTTCTACCGTCCTCTTTCGGTCCACAGCCGAGGCGGCGTCACCGCTGCCTCGCCACCCCACCACCAGTGTGCCACCGCCCTTGGCCTCTCTTTAAATCCGGAGGGCTCCAGTGAACCCAATTTGAAACCGAACCCTAACCATAACTCGTCGGAGCCGGAGATAGAGGTGGAGCATAAATCTCAAAACAAAATTCTACAGTGAGAAATTCAAGTACTCAATTAAAAAAGCACTAAGTACTGGTAAGCAATTCCTATAAATATATTCTGAAGTGCAGCAGAATCACAATGTCTCGTTTATCACTCAAATCTTGTGCATGCATGGTTGGTGTGTGGCTCTGATCAATTGCACTACTGTTCTATTTTTTGTGCCTGAAAAGCGAGATGGACTGTGTGTGAGAGAGTTGTTAATTGCCCAGTTGGTGCTGCTGCATACTTGTAACCACTGCATCTGCATGATTATATGATCGCCGCAAATCGCATTGTTGATATCATGATATGCATGCATGGTTCGTACAACGGGGCCGAGGCATCATGATCTCCATATCCTGGGGCCACATGAGCAATCTCGTTCGTTGATGTCATGAATATCGTCCCATGATCGAAAGGACAACAATAATTTATCGTGTTGAAGCTTATAGCAGAGCCTTCGTGTTTAAGCTAAATCAGGAGCCCCATATGTATAAGAAAATTTTGATCATTTGCCACATTTTTTATGTACATTTGATAAAATATCTTATAATATCTCACTTATATATGGGTTTAGGATCTGTATGTAAGTGGCACATAGAAAGGTATTTTATCAAATACAATATAAGATGAGGCAAATGATCAAATCACCTGCTCTTTATTTTTTAAAAAAGAAGTGGACATCAGCTCTACCAATCAATTAAGAGGAAATTGATACCGCTCCTTAACAAATTATTTGATGAGTTTCAGTTCCTACATTGGGTGCACAAGAATGAGCTCGTCGAATATTGTTTAGAATGCTACATAGGAGTAGAAGGGCCTCTTCTTTTTAGCTTCTAAAAATTGTTTTTTAGTTTTTTTATAGTAATTAGTTTTCAAACGGAATATCATTGCAAGATGAGGTCTATAAGTCGATTGTAACACACATTATAACGACTTCATTTATATCAGCTAAAACCATACGCAAGTTTCTGTTACTCTGTACTTTTTCTCACGAATAGCCAAAAAGCCATAAGTTGCAACCATAAGCCATGAGTGGGTTCTTTTGGGCTGTGACTTATGGTTTTTAGCTTAAAATTTTGAATTCTAACTATTTGCAAGAGAGATTACGGAGATACTCACGTGTAATTTTGTCTAATATAGATAAATTCGGTATAATGTCTATTACAATCAACTTGTAGATCCCGTTTTAAAAAAACCACTATGTTTGAAAGCTAGTTATTGTAATATAAGTCATAAGCCTAAAATAACCCATTCTGTCAAAGCCAAAAAGAATAAGCCCAAAGCCTGTCAGTGTAGGGCAAACTTCCTTTTCTTGTCCTTGTATATATATGTTGGTGTATTCGGTTAGTGCTAAGCAATAACCCGACTTCTTATAATGTGTTTTCTCCACATTCATTCTCAAAGATTAGGAAAATTTGTACCGTCGATTTTTGTTATCTAAATTATAATAGTATGGATTAATCAAATATAGATAAGTGAATTATTACAGCCGTAAAAGAAATACAACTTCAGATACATGTTTGCTCCCGTTGATCAGTACACACACCAATAAACATCTCTGTCTACGAAAACTATGTATTGCCTACTTGTGTTTTTGTACGAGTCAGCGGCAGGCTCTTTTCACTGTGCTCTGGTCCATCTTCGCTTAAAATTTTCTTCTCTCTCGGAAAGCAAAAAAGTTTCACTGTTTGCACAAATGCATGAACATGACAGCAAATTTGAGCATTTATACACTAGAGTACGGAAAATTTTCAATCAAATTACCGCTTTTATTATCCGTGAAAAACAAGCTCGATTATAAAACGAGCCCTGTATCCACTGCTCGATATGATCCCCGCTGCGGCCACAAATACGACTACGGCCCTTGGATACGCTTAAAATCCGATTCTGGGTAGAATTAAGCGAGAATCTCACCTAAACGTTTTGATTATTTTTCGATTCTTTCAACCGCCGCGGTGGGGAAAATCAGCATTTGCACTGAGAATCCAAAATCCTGTACCGCAAGCCCCATCAGAATTATTCAGATTATTCAGATCGCAGATTCTTCAGATCGCGATTTATCAGAAAATCTTGATCAAATTAAAATCGATTCTTAGATAAGCGTATCCAAACAGGGCCTACTATAATCAATTGAGAGCCTAACCGGCAAATCTCGTTGTTAATTTGCCTAACATAATACGGCCCTCTTGTTTCCTCCGGATCTCGAGGTCACATGAGCAATATCGTATTCTCATTGTCCCCAGCTATGTATAGTTTTGACCGCAGCCATCGATATGTATGATGGCCTTGGCATTGCAACAGCCAGGAATCTTCGCTTTTCCACGTGTAAAACACGCGCCCTGTTTTTTTTTTGGAACTTTTTGGAGTGGGTTTTGGTTTTGATTTTTCCGAAAAGTAAAACAAATATGACGGTTTCTTCAAGTTACTTCTCTAAATAACTTTTTAAGCTTGCCAGCTCGTATGCTGTCTATGTCAATATCTCTATCGTCTGTCATTATCTTAAAAATATAACCAAAATATTAAGGTTAACTTCGGCCGGGCTCTCGGTTCTGTTTAGTACTCTCTCCTCCAATGTGTTCTTGTTCGTTACATTTATGTTCTTTCGTTGTTGCCTACCGAATTCTCATCACCAAGATGACACACACTGATAAATCTTAGTTACAACCACGAGCCATCGCATGACAGCACCCAACATGTACATCTCAATGATCTCAGGTTGGTGTGTTATTGCATTTATCTTCGAATGTCTGACACCCCGGTCCATGTTGGCCCATGTGTGTGTGCACATGAATTTCTGGCCTTCTGGGTTAGTCTCACCTTGCTAGATTACCTTGAAAAGCACTTACATATAAACATAGGAGTTCCAAATGTAGCACCACCGGTTAACCGTTTTGCGCGAAGCGAGGACGAAAGTGCAAGCGGGTCGCTACGTGTGCGTCGCCTATCCAGAATGTGGTTAGGTCTGAGCCGGTTTGGACCCTAGGGCGTTACAAATGGTATCAGAGCCGACTCTCGCGGTTACATGGGCGCGTGCGGGTCAAGGGCGCAGGCATATGGCGCATGGCGCGTGTAGGCCCGGAGTGGACACATGGCATGGCATATGTGCTGTCTTTGAACGCACGAACATATGCTAAGAGAGGAGATCCTTATCATTTGTCCCAGTGTGAATATGTTGGTCCGACGAGGACGTCGGGTCCTTTAAGGGGGGTGTATGTGACACCCCGGCCCATATTGGCTCATGTATGTGTGCATATGAATTTCTGGATTAGTTCCACCTTGATAGCTTACCTTGAGAATCACTTACATATAGGGCCTGTTTGGGAGAGCTCCACCACTGAAAACGTGGATCTGAAGCAGCAGCTCCACCGTGGATCTGGGATCCCACCATGGAGTGTTTGGCTTGTACAGTAGCTCCAGATCCACGAAATTGAGGTTTTGGTGGGAATGGCCACTTTTGGTGGGATGGGGTGTGTAACCAGTGGCATTGGTGGGTAATTACCACCCAACTCCACGGTGGAGCACCCCTTGAGGAGCTCCATGAAATCCATGGATCCGGCCTCGATTCGTGGATTTTGGTGGATCCAGATTTCATGAGTGGAGCGTTTGGGTAAAATTTCGTGGAGTGGAGCTGTTTTTCGTGGATCTGAAGCTGGTGGAGCTCTCCCAAACAGGCCCATAAACATAGGAGTTCCAAAGGTAGCTGTAACATCCTGAAAATTTGAGTTTGAAAATATAAAGTTTCTGGAATTGTTTTTACAAGGTATTTTATTTGAATTTGGATTTTATGGTGTTTTTCTGGAATTTGGTTGAGGTTCCAAAAATTTAAGAAGCTCAAAAAGAAATAAGCATTAATAATGCCCTAAAAGGGAATGTGCAAATAATAGAAAATTAAAATTTTAAATAAGAATCTGAAAAGATGATCCATAAAATATAAGAGAGAGTTTCTAATAAGCATAAAATCTTATCCAGGAAAATAATGGTATGAATAGCAAAGGAGCAAGCAAATTAAAAAGGTTAGCATTTATATATGCATATATAAATGTATATGTATATACACATATATATATAAATATATATTTTAGAACCATACAAAATAAGAATAAGGCATCTAGGGGAATAGCCAGTAAATGGGGAAAAGAAATGTATATGTACAAATGGAGATAATAGCAAAAAGGAATTTATAATAAAAAGCAAAAACAAAGAAAAAAAAAGAGAAAAGAGAAGCCAGGCCGGCTGCCACCCCGGCCCAGCCATTCCCGTGCGCGCCGACCCAGCCCGCTCCTCCTCGCCCGCTCGCTGCGCGCTGGCCCGCCGCCCGCGCCTCTGCTCCCCCTTCCTCTGCACGGCGACCCGACCAGGCCGCCTCCTCGCTCGGACAACCCCGCGCGGCGCGCCTCCCTTTGGACCGCGGCCCCGACGCCACTCGCGACGCGCGTCACCCGGGGGCCCGTGCCATCTCATCGCCACGCCGCGCCTGCGTCACCACCTGCCCGCCGTCACCTCGGTCAATCCCCTCCGTCGCGCGGCCGAGTGATGCCGACCTGCTGCGCACAGCTTCTCTCCGCCGCGTGGCCTTCATGCACCGCGTCGCGCCTGCTCCGCCCACGGTTTTCCTCGCGCCGCCCACCATTTTCTTAGCCACCCCGTGAGCATAAGTAGCTCCCCTCCGCGCCATTCTCCCTCCTCCTCTCCCCCATTTCCTTCCCGCCCGTGCGCAAGCTACCGCCACCGCCATTTCCACCGCCGCCACCTCCTCTGTCGATTTCGCCGATTCCTCGTGGGAGTGGCAGCTCGGCACCCAAACCTCCTCCAACCGCCGCCAATGCTCCCGCCACCACCGCTCGCCGGCGCCGTGGGCTCGCTGCGCCGCCGAAGGCTCCGTGCCGCCGCCCGCCACGGCCACCTTCCCACTCGGCCAACCACGCGGTGAGCCGTCCGACCTCACCCTTGCTCATGCGCTCTCTAATTCCTCCTCTCCTCCACCCAGCTCGCCGGCGCTGAACTCCTCTCGCCCGCCGCCGCCGCATGTCGCCGACCAACCTCCGGCGCCCTCGGCCCCATCGGCACCTCCATCGGCTTCCTCGGCGTCGGGAACCCGTTTGGCCATCACCGGCACCTCCTCGCCGCCTCGCCGCGCGCCGCCCCAACCTCCTCTGTTTCACACCCCCCGCTCGGCTCAAATGTATTTCTTCGCTTCCATCATCAGGTAACACCCTGAGAGCAACTGGCTAGCCGAGCGCAAGTTCGCCTCGCTGACCCGAGTTCGATCCCCCATTCCGCAACATTTAGATTATGTTTTATTTTGATTATTTTGGTAGTAATTTCAAAAAAAGAAAAATCAAGAAAGTTATGAGATTAATCCACAAATAATGCAAAAATTGACTGAGGTATAAATGAGCTTATTAAATGTCTAATCATGGATCAAACATCATATTTTAATGACTAATGTGCTTTGAATACTTGTCTTAAAAGCTTAAATTATTAACTAAAAGCATGTTAAGAAATTGAGTAAAAATCTTGTTTAGGTTTATGCCTCCATGGAATGATAATAAATAAGGATGGTTTAAGGAATATATCATAAGCCATTGTTTACTAATAAACGTTATAGGACTAATCATTGCATACTTAAAATCATAACCTCGTATCCATGCCCGCAATTTAACTTGCTTAATATTACACATCCCTTTGGAAGATTTAAGGTGTGAGTAGTTACCATATGTGCATAATTAATATGCCTTTATTTATCGTCATCTAAATGTTAAATAAAGACATTAGTAAAAGATGGTTCTAAAATTTATAACGACATTCAAGCTAAAGTTTAGGAAAATAAATTTGACATCATGTTTAGCTATAATAATAATAACGATAATATCTGATCTTTTCTTTAAGGCTTATATGGCACTACGCAACAACTAAAGACACATAAAATGGTAGCCACCTCTAATCAAGAGGATAATTTTGTATAGAAATGTCATGTTAGAAATATATATATATATATATATATATATATATATATATATATATATATATATATATATATATATATATATATATATATATATATATATATATATATATATATATATATATATATATATATATATATATATATATATATATATATATATATGAGCTTAATACATGTCTAACCATGGATACCTTAAATCTTACGAACATATAGATACTTTAAAGTAAACAGATAACCATTAACACAAATAATTTGGGTCACATAAAATGATACATACAAAGCTTTGCTCAGATAGCTAAGTGTAAACAAAAATCAAAAATAAAGATAAGCCTAATATTAGCTAAGGTATGAGCAAGATAAAAATAGTGCTATCAATCAAATCTTATTCCTAACACCAGCTTTGGTACATAATAAAATTAGTACAATGGTATATAGAGCAAGCTGGGACTTGTACCAATAGATCATAATTTGAATTAAACTTAAGCTAGCGATAAACGAAGATACATATGATAATGGGATTATTGAAGATTTATAGAATAAGTACAGATCTCATCCATTAGCACAGTCGCTTTACCATAACCTAAGTTGCAAGGAATACGCATCACTGGACTCATACTTCGATATATAGGTCTACCCTAACTCATGGAACTTCCTTGATAAATACAAAGATAATAAAAGAGGTTAGTAATAAAAAGATCGAACCTCGCCTTTCTCCAATCAATCACATTGGGCCACTTCTTTTCCAAAGTAAATAACTCATGTAGATACTTCCTCCCTTTTGATCTCTTATTATCCTAGAATTTTCCCTCACGGTAAAGCTATTCAGATAACTCGTCCTCTCACTCAAATCCAGCTACCGCTGTATTTGCAAAACACTAAACCGAATCATCCTTCTATTCTCAAATCGTAATAAATGAATAAATTAAATTAAATCGGCAAATTGAGTTTATTCGGATTTATTTGGATCTTTTTGAGTTATTTGCGTTTATTTGGATTCAGTCGTTTGTCGCGTAATTAGAAATTGGGAGTCGTGAAGATTCAGTGAATCCAGCGAGATTAAGCTTGGAGTGAAGATAGAGACTAGAACTCAAAAGCAAGCATTGTGTGAGCTCAAGACCGCGGTAAAACCGCGCCCAGGCGAGTCAATACTTTGATCATGTTGAACCTACATTTCTGCAAATTACTTTGTTTTAAATTATCAAATTGCATGCTGTTAGTTTATATGCAAATACATGTTTAATTTACGATTCTAGTTATATGTCCATTGTTTACCTTGAATAATATTACCCTCCTTTGGAATATTTGAATGTGTGAACCTTGTCACCCTAGCAAAATTATAATGGTAACTTTTGAAAATAAGTCCCTAAATATATGCCATGCTTAGTATTGTTTAGATACTCATGGGCGCGAGAGCGCCCAAGCATCACTTTTAATCCTGAGAAAATTGGTTGGGCGATCATGGTGGGAATGACTGGTATCCTTTGATATGGTTATTTTATACTCTCAAAAATCCCAACTTGCTTAAATATCTGAGCGGATGGCTTGGGGGCTGGTATGTGGTGCGGTGGGAGCACAAATCATGGAGTGTGGTAGAACCGCTCAGATAATACTAAGGACTGAATCTTGTGATGATCTCCCGATGTAAAACAGTACAACCACAAGTCTATAATGGGTACGACCTAGCTGAAAAGCTTGCAAGGGTTTAGTTCAGACATCACCGAGGGAAGTGGGTGCCAGGGTGTACTGGTTTACTCACAGTGAGGCACAGGGTGTACTGTACTCACACGGCGCAAGAGGGGGCTTCTGACTGTGGTGGTGTAACCCTTCAGCGGTGAAACCTCAGCGTGGGTGGTGTCTAACTAGATTGGAGTAAGGTAAAGGCTTTGTGATAAATTATCTGGGTCGCATGCCTAAGGAAGCATGTTGGCAAAAAGGATAGTTCATCTCTTGTGGTGAAAGTGTACAAACTCTGCAGAGTCAAAACTATTCGAATAGCCGTGCCCACGGTCATGGGCGGACATGGGAACTTACTCGAGTTAGTTCTATTTAAAAATATTTGGAAAATGGAAATGGAAAAGTGAAGGGCGAAGGACTGCCCTGGTTTGGAATTGTCCTGGGCGTCGTCCCAGTGGTAAGTTAAGCGGCTATAACGCTGAAGAAATTGCTATATGGTGCAGATGCCATGTAACGGTGGATGGAATCTGAATCGATATTAATAATGCATTTCCTTGTACATTATGATTTGTTCCAAAATTGCTAAGTCATAGGGCTTTTTAATTAACTGTATTTAAAAGCACTCCTCGCGAAATAAAATAGCCCGAGCCTCTCCTTTGTTAAGCCATGCATACTATTTAATTGCATTCTGTGTATTGGCTCACTGAGCACGGGGTCGGAGTGCTCATGCTCGCTTTTGCGACAAAATTCAGAATCAGGAGTCAAATCACCCCGCTTCAGCAACAAGATTGGACAAGCTGGCCGAGAGGATGAAGATGTCAAGGGCTAGGTCGCGAACCTCCAGTTGGTCGCTGTGGGCATGTCTCAAGGTCCCACCGTGTGCTTCGTTCTTCCGCTGCCGCAAGTTAATGATTTCGCCTAATCGCCCATGAGTAAGTTTATTATTATATTTACGCTTCCGCATGATGTGAACTTTGATAATCGAATCGTAATCGTGTGCACTAACCATCGATCCAGGATTAGTGCGGATAAACACGATGGATTCGGATTATAAAATCGGGTCCGATAAAGAGCACCCCGGTTAACCGTTTTGCGCGAAGCGAGGATGAAAGTGCAAGTGGGTTGCTACGTATGCATGATCTATCTAGAATATGGTTAGATCTGAGTCGGTTTGGACCCTAGGGCGTTACAGAATAACGACTCAATTAAGTCACTCGACCAACCGGAGTGCTTTTTTGGTCCGATAAAATACAATGATTTGAAGGCCGAAATCATTATTCGTAGCATCAGTGATCTTTAATAAAGTGTTCGACCAACCTTATGTGTTGGGTGTTATCACGTCGTTCTCAATTATGAAGTGTTATTAGCTCTTTCTAGTGCAGATCCAGAAGTGCAGATCCAGACTTCATATAGCCACTGGAATTATTCTCTGAGATGATGATCTTGTTGAAATAGAATCCCTGTACTCATCTCCACGCACACGATAAAAAAAAAAGGGATGCAGATGATCTGTATGATGATTCAGTTGTCAATCACACTGCAGCCATATCCTAATGTTCTCCCATGAAGGTGTAGTTTTGCCATCTCACTTGGCGTCCTTAATTGTTTTGGATCCCAGCTCCTCCACGAGCGTAGCCCCAATCCTTACTGTTGACCATGGTTGACTCCAAGTGATCCTGCATATCTAAAGATAAAGAAATTATTTCTGAGCACAAGTTCTTCACGACTTGACCCGCGTTAGTTATAACATGCCTCACGCAACATATATACACTGACCTAGGTTAACAACTCATCCCATAACCAAAATTCTCAAACTTCAAAAACTAATCGAGAGCATCACAGCACAGACTGTCAGACTACCAGCACCGGTCTGATCGCTAACGGTGCTCGGTCAGCCTGCTAGGGGGCGGTCTGATTGCTGGTAAGGGCCAGTCTGACCACCAGTTCTAGCGGGTCAGACCGCCTAGACTGCAGTCAGTCCAAAAATGTAATAAATTTGCACAGTTAAATTTTCACTCTTCAAAATAATAATGATTTATCACAATATAATCCTGAATGTTCTTACAATCTTACATGGTTCTTCAACATAATCACAGTATTCGATCTAAAGTTCCTTGCGCCAGAGATTACATTTACTAACTACCCTACATCTCTATGCTCCTATGAACAACAATATAGGCATGTGATCTCTCCCCAGTCCCCACAAACATATCAAACTGAAGAGCAAAGAATGCCAGGCCACAACGTAGCAAGAGAAGACAGATCAATATCCGCGCGTGCGCCGTGCCCCGTGCGGTATATACACTGTAGGATCATAGACTCATAAGTCATAACCTAATGAAGAAGACGGCGAGCTCCGAGCAGTCACCGCCGTGCGGACCGACCATGTACAGTGACTCCGAGTCCCGAGAGCCAATGATGTGCTCGAAGCACCCTCGCATGTACGCCATCTCGCCGTCTGGTCCGTCCACGTCCGCAGTGGCAGAGAGAGAGGGGGCTGAGGGGGGCCTGGCACCCCCAACCTTTCTGATGTGGTGCACGAGCCGAGGGGTCAAGGCAGGCAAGCGAGGGAAAAGAAAAGCCAGGTCAGAAGCAAGCGTGACGATCCAAAATTCATGGGGGACGAGGACGATACGACTCACCCAAGGGCCGGGCGATGCAGTGCACCAGTCTGCCTACCAGACGACATGTCAATTGGTTGAGGCTGCAGTGCAATCTATCGCACGCATCAAGTTGTTCTACTGTCGTCTTTAATTTGTCTACCCTTCCTTCCCCAGTTCCGCCCTTTCTCGCGCCTTCCCGCGCATGTCTGCATGCGCCAGTCTCAGACAAAGGCCAGTACATGGTACACTTGAATGCTTGATCATTTGGTACCCAAATTTTAGCAGAACAGCTGCATGTGAGCAATGAGGTTCTGAGCTTCCTGATCCTTCACGAGTACCGTCGGCATCGCCAAATCTTGCACCCCGGTCAAACGCCAGGTAGTACACTCCATGTTGACATGCAGAGTTTAGTCTGGATTAACACTTCAGAATCCAGATGTCGTCGGTGCTTCTTGAGCTCCTTAGCCAGTGACACAGAAAAGGCGATCGGCCGTCTCAAAGATGCCGTCTCTGTGCACTGGGATCATGCGATGCCGAAACCTTGTACGGCCTGTTAGTTGCCCCCTATATCTAACTCCTGGCTCCGCCTCTGCACGTCCGACCTCCCGAGGAGCACGCCGCCGCCCATGGGCACTGCCCACAGCGTCTCCAGCACCGCGATGTTGTCGTTGGTGGGCTCGCACAACACCGCGTAGCCGACCCTCTTGCCGTTGCAGAACATGGTCCACATGGGCTCCTCGAGCACCCACCCGTGGTTGCACCTCCAGGTCAAAGCAGTGAGCTTAGTAATTGTGGGAGAGCGATTTAAGGGCCAATTCAAGCAGCTTATGGCTATGGTTTTCAGCTGTTAGATGAAATTATATTGTAGCGGCTGTTGGTTTTTTCTAGATTATTCAATTAAAGAAAAATGGGGAAAAAACACTGTTATATCCCACGGACAATATAAAGGAAAAAGGAGGAAAAGCACAAGCAAAAAAGCTAGAAAAGACAAAAATACCAAAAAAAAAAGGCTAAAATTGGAAACCGAAATGTTCCAAGTAACTTCTGATTTTAAAAAACTAAAAGTTAAAAGAAGTTAGAAGTTGAAATCGTTTAGGCCTTAGGGTCTGGCAAACTCGCAATCTAGGCAAGATCGATGGGTAAAAGTATCTAGGCTAGAATGTAGTACTGGTGGTACAAAATGGGACAAGTCAAACATTGCCGCGCGCTAAACGAATTGAAATGTGATCAACAGTTGATAGCATGTTGACATGCGTCATATTTGCATATATTTACATGCCATTTTACCCTCTTATTTTTCGCATTTTGGGACCACTTATCATCATTTACACGCTTTTATATATTTAATTGCTCGAAATGGACAGTTTTACACTTTTTTGTGCTTTTCCACAGGCCAGCGCGATCTAGGCGCATAAACGACAAATTTGGACTGCTCCGTACAGATGTGCGCATCGACACGAATTCGTAGGATCTGTTCGCGATAAAATCGGAGTTTCCAAAGGCCAGAAAAGAAGAAATGAAATGGGAGATGGACTGAATTGAAAACCCTAGATACTTTGGGGACCAATCTGAAAAGTGTCAAAGCTCCCATCTCCTTCTAAACCCGCCGCCGCCGCCTGGGAGGGCCTGAGCCTGGTTTGCTTCTCTCCCGTCGCCCCCTTTTGCTTCCTCCCCCCTTCTTCTCCAGCCACGGCGCCGGCGAGGCCGGGCCATAGCTCGCCGGCGGCCATCTCTTCACCTCTACGGCGCCGCCTCTCTCCCCTTCTCCGGCCGCTCTTCTTTCTCTACCGCCGCCCCTACTTCCCCAGCGCCCCCGCTGCTCCTCCCCAATCACCATCTTGGCCGCCGCCGCCGCTCCTCACATCTACTGCCGCCCCTTCCTCCTCTTCCGGTGCGCCACCGCACCACCGCTCCTCCTCTGCCGCGCCACCATCCTCACCGCACCCCTTCCCCTTTCTCTGCCTTGCCGCCGCCAAACTCGCCGTGCGCCACCGTCTACCTCTCCCCGCTGCTCCTCACAGCGCCGCCCCTCTGCTCTTCTTCAACCGCGCGCCTCCCTCTCATCTGCGCCACCGCGCCTCTTCCTCGAATTTTTTGTACGGATAATCCATTTTTTATTCGAAATTACAGAAATATACCCGCGAGAAATTTTTTTACAAAAATAGGCTCAAGTCGCCCAATGGGAGGGCGAATGAAGCCTATCGCCCAGCCAGAAGGCGATTCTGTTCCTGTCGCTCAATCATTGGGCGACTGCATCCAGTCGCCCTCCCATTGGACGACTTTAATGCAGTCGCCCAACGGTTGAGCTAAAGGTATCAAACCTTCGCCAAAAATAGTGAAAATTGGTGGGGCTATTCTTCATACATCCAAAAGCCTTCAGAAAAAAATTTGAGCAATTTCGGCTACGGGATCAAAAGTTATAGCAGTTTCAATCCCACCATCCATGTTGCAATTCAAATTGAAACTGCTATAACTTTTGATCCCGTAGCCGAAATTGCTCAAATTTTTTTCTGAAGGCTTTTGGATGTATGAAGAATAGTCCCACCAATTTTCACTATTTTTGGCGAAGGTTTGATACCTTTAGCTCAACCGTTGGCGATCGTGATTAAAGTCGCCCAATGGGAGGGCGATCGATGCGATCGCCAATGATTGAGCGACAGAACAGAATCGCCTTCTGTGGGCGATAGGCTCCAGTCGCTCTCCCATTGGGCGACTTGAGCCTATTTTTGTAAAAAAATTCTCGCGGGTATATTTCTGTAATTTCGAATAAAAAATGGATTATCCGTACAAAAAACTCCCTCTTCCTCCACCTCGCCGCCCTTCCAGATCCACAAAACCCGCGCCGCTCCTCCATCCTAGCCGCCAACCGAAGCCCTCCTCTTTGCCCCACCTCGGCGCCGCCGCTCTTCGGCTACCACCGGCGAGTGCCGCCCTCCACCACTCACCAGCCGACATCACCACCGTCCTCTGCAGCGCCGACACCGACGACATCTTCATCTTCCCCGTCTCCGGCTCCTTCCTCTACGTCGAGCGCCGCTCCACTGCTTCCCCTTCACCTCTGCGTCGGCCACCACTTCATCGACCACCCACCGACATCAACGCCGACAGCCTCACCCTCTGCTCTGCTTCATCTACTCTGCTCTACTCCTAGGTTAAATTTCATTTCTTCACCATTCCTCTCTCAGTTCTTCATTACAGTTCGTGTACTTACTGTTAACCTGAAATTGTGAAATGTCACCTGTGATGTATGCATGAGTTCAGTGAATTTGTTATTGAGCTCTGTTTTATTATGGTGAATTATGCACTGTGGTGAATGCTTGTGCTCACTGAGAAGGTATTTGAGATTAGATGTTAATTTGTTCATGTGATTTTGCCATTTGTGTTGTTAGTAGTATGATGTTGGTCAGTTTGTAATCAGTGCCTGTATAGGCTTTGTCATGTGCTTGTCCTGTTGTTAGTGTTAGTTTCTTGTGTATGTTTGAGAGTGTGCGCAAATTAGCTAGTTAGCGACCGTCCCCTCTCTCTTGCTGGCTCAACCCCCCTTGTGCTTCTCGTCCTCTCTCTTTTCTCCCTTTCGCGGTCGTTGATAGTTAAGTTGTGCGGCGTTCGTCGTAGTTTTGTGTTTGTGTTGTCTAGTGCGATTTAGCGATTCGGCGATCATCTCCCCTCCCCGTGCTTTCTCGACTCTCCTTTGCTTCTATTCCTCCCTTGTGCTTCTAGATCTCCCCCTTTTGCTTCTCTTAGCGGTCGTTCGATAGTTAAGTCGTGCGAGCGTTCGTAGCTGTGTTTGTCGTGTGCCGTCGTCGTCTAGTTAGCCGCCGATCGTCTTCCCTCTCATTCCCTCTCAACCCACCTAGTGCTTCTAAACCCTCCCTCCATGCTTCTCGACTTCCCTCGTTCTTTTTTGCGGTCGGTAGCTAGTTAGATCGTCGATTGGTAGTCGTTGTCGTTCGTGCGTCGTTTGTGTCGTAGTCGTGTTGTTCGTTCGGTCGTACGACGTCCATTCGTACGGTCGTTCGTCCCGTCATCGTTTAGTTCGTGCTTTGTTTAGTTCTTTCGTTGTTTAGTCCGTGAGAGCTAGCGTTCGTTCGGCAGTTCGTTCGTTTGGCTGCTTTAGTAGTCGTTGTAGGTTTAGTTTTCTCCCCCGTTTCGTTTGACCTAGCTTTAGCTGAGCACCAGTAGCCTCAGTCTAGTCTTGTGGAGAACACGACACTCGCCGCTATTTCAGTGGCAACCCGTGCACTTGCGGGTGTGCTATTTCGCACGATCAAGTCATTTTGGCGCCGTTGCCGGGGAGCAAGAGCGACAGAGGGGAAGAAGAAAGGGGCGGGAGATGGTGGCGGCCGCCGGCAAGCTTGCTGGCCCTCGCCGGCGCCGGAGAAGAAAACCGGGGAGGAGAGCAATGGGGGAGGTGAGGAAAAGAAGAAGTGGCCGGCTCCAAGGATTGCAGGCGGCGGCGGCTGGGTCTTAGAAGGAGATGGGGATTTTCCAATTTGCCCTTTAGTCCTCAAAAATGTCTAGGGTTTACAAAGAAGTCCTTCCCCATTGGTGTTTTCTTCTGTTTTGGACCTCAGGAGCTCCATTTTCTTCGCGGTTTGATCCTACGCATTCGTGACAACGCGCATATTTGTACGGAGCAGTCCCGGAAAGCCAAATTTGTCGTTTATGCGCCTCGTTCGCGCCGACCTGCGGAAAAGCACAAAAAAATGTAAAATGATCCAAATTGAGCAATTAATTATAGAAAAGCGTGTAAATGATGATAAATTGTCCCAAAATGCGAAAATAAGAGGGCAAAATGACAGGTAAAAGTATGTAAATATGACGCATGTTAAGTATGTAAATTTGGAAACTGCGGGGAAAGCAATTTGGCGCCGTTGCCGGGGATTAGCTTAGAGCGACAGTGTTAGGCTATAGACTAGGTCGTTGTTTGTTTTCTTTTGCTTGTTTTGTGTTTGCGCTGATCTATCTTTCATATCGTCATTGTTCATATTTGTGATATATCGCTAACCCCTAACCCTTGTCATAGCTACTTCTACTTCTTTTTGGGTTTTTCTCATCTTGTCCCGTAGGTTGATCGTTAGAGGTTTATATTGAGGATATGGCACTAGTTCATGATCTTTGGGCTCCGAGTAGGCAGAGTGCTATGTCAGGGCCAGTTTTGCCAGTAGTTGAGGCCGATGACTTTGAGTTGAGACCTGGTCTGATTGCTTTGGTTCAGGAGACCCGTTTTGGAGGATTACCCACTGAGGACCCTTATGAGCACATTCGCATATTCTTGGAGTATTGTGATACAGTCAAATATCATGGGGTTTCTCAGGACACTATCAGATGCAGATTATTCATATTCTCTCTTCGAGATGGTGCTCAGACTGGTTTTACTCTTTGCCATCGAGGTCATTCACTTGGGATCATTTGTCATGTGCTTTCTTGAGAGATACTTTCCGCTATCCAGCGCTTTGAGATCCGTGACCAGATCTTGATTTTGCTCACTTGATGGAGAGAGTTTATATGATTCTTGGGAGCGATACAAGGCTTTGCTCAGGAGATGTCCGCACTATGGTCTAGAGAGATGGCTTATTCTGCAGATCTTCTACAGAGGCTTGACATGTGCCACACGATCTTTAGTTGATGCAGTAGCTGGTGGAGCAATCACAAACAAGACACTTGATGATGCATTCACTCTTATTGAGAACATGGCTTTCCATCAATTCCAGTGGGACAATGAGAAGCACAAAAAAAATGTAAAATGATCCAAATTGAGCAATTAATTATAGAAAAGCGTGTAAATGATGATAAATTGTCCCAAAATGCGAAAATAAGAGGGCAAAATGACAGGTAAAAGTATGTAAAATTGAGCATTTTGGCGCCGTTGCTGGGGATTAGCTTAGAGTGACAGTGTTAGGCTATAGACTAGGTCGTTGTTTGTTTTCTTTTGTTTGTTTTGTGTTTGTGCTGACCTGTCTTCCATTTAGTCATTGTTCATATTTGTGATATCTCGCTAACCCCTAATCCTTTCCCTAGTTATTTCTCTCTTGCGCGATTTTTCGTATCCATTCTCGCAGGTTGATTGATATGGTACTTATTGAGGCTATGGCTTACTATTCTGATTCTCGTGGTTTTATGAGCACCCCTACTTATGATATTCTTCAAGAGCAGGTAAATCTATTGTCTCGTCAGTTAGAGTGCTATGCTTTAGAGCGAGGAGTTGTGTTAGAGAGCGGGCACGATCAGTATAGTTCTTTATCAGGCGCCCGTTCTCCAGTTGTTCCTATATGCCAGACTTGTGGTTTTCAGGGCCATTCACCCGCTGAGTGTCAGCGTGGTTATTTGTCCACTCCAGAGTGTTACGGGATGAGCTTTGCTCGATCGAGTGGGCCATACCGACACTTATCACCTGGATGGCCCGAGCACTCGAGTCTCGTCATATGGAAACAACAACCTAATATCTCATCATTTTCTTCTAGTACACCATTGCAGGATTTTACGTATAGAGATCGGGATATTTCTCATTTGTCCCACCAAAGACTATCTCGTACCTCGGCCTCCACCTCCTACCCTCAATTTGATCATATGTCCAAGTTGGAGGAGATGGTGACATCATATATTACTAGGGTGGACACTCGGTTTAGTGACATAAAAACCGATTGAGTGCATTGAGCATATTGATTTGAAGTGGATGATCATAGACATTCACTTGATCATTGAGTAGTTGCTTGGGCGGTCATGCCACACCACGTCTTCATTTAGTGCATTGAGATGCTCCCGATCCCTTTAGAGGTGCCTCGTTTTGATGATAATCCTTCTATTGACACACCCGAGCTAGAGTTAGCCACTTTTGATGCCATGGACTCACCATATATGGACCCTGATACTTGTATTGATGAGCCCGAGCTTGAGACTCAGAGATTTGATGTGGTAGACTCTCACTGCTTTTACCTCGATCCTGTGCTTCTTGAGACTGTCATGGAGGGATTCACCTTTGAGGATGTGGGCCACTTAGATGATTATTTTATCTTTGAGCCTGAGATGGAGATATTCATTCTTGATGATGAGGGGGCTGCTTCCGATGTCGACGAGGAGCACATTTCTATTGATCCATCACCGGCTACTTCTTTCGTCGATATCGCCCCTCTGGAGGTTTCTACTACCGTGCATTCTACTTCACCTACACTTCAGGTAGTTTGGAAACTCTTCCTCGACTACTTCAGGTTTGATTTCCTTGGCCTTGACGAGACATGTGCTATTATTGATTGTGCTCATCTCACTTATAGTCCTCATGATGTACCTTATCGATATGCCTATGTGATTGGATATTCGATTGATGACTTAGAGGGCGTCGACCCTATCACACATACTTGCCATGTTTTTGAGATTATTTGCAGGGTTATGCTTTTGTACCATCGACTGCGAGTGGATTTGACTCGAGTCGACATTCCTTGGGATCCAGGTGGATTTCAAGGCATGCTGTTTCATGTGGAGGGCGGACATGTGCCTTTTCCATGTCCCGTCCTTGGCCCTCCTCCCGCTACATCCAAATGAGCATTTCTTTATCTTTTTATTTCCATTCCTTTTGTTAGTTTTTGTTGGTTTCTCCTCTTTTTTTTCTTTTTTATTTCAGGTCCCGTGCTAGATCTTCATCCTTATATATGCGAGAAGCCACAGGATGATTTGGCTACTTTCGCTACATCATATATACCCGGTGAGTTGTTTCTTACTCCTTTAAGCGTATTCTTGATTCATTGCTCAATTTAAGCTTGGAGGAGAACTTGTATGTGTATGGATGATGTTCTAGCATGTTTGTATTATACTTGTGAGCATTTGAGCTTATTGTCGTGTAGTTGATGATATATGGTCATTCTTATGCTTAATACTATGCTTGTGTTGATATATGAGCTTTAGTATTTGCTCTCATGTTATGCTTGATTGTATATTTTGCCATGTGAGCCCATGCTTTGATAAATCTAGAAAGGTCATGTCGAAATTTTCATTGAGCTATATTGTCATTAGTTCCTTGTATGTCTTAAGTCACTTGGCATCATATAGGGTTGAGTTTTGGTTATTATCCTTGATGAGCTTAGAATCCTTGTGATCCTATAGCATTTGATTCATTGCGAGTTACGTATGTGTTTTGACCATTTGCAGATTGAATTGGTTCTAGTCATAGCCTTTTGAAAGATTATATCTTAGTTTCAAGCTTTGGCATATGTTATTTTAGATATTGATACTTTGCTTGAATGTAAAATTTGTGAAAGGGGTAGTCCTATCTTGAGCCAATAACATGGTTGATTTATCTAGGTATCCATGTCTCGAGACACGTGTTACTTAGCTTAATGAAAACCGGTTAAAGATGCTTAATCAAAACTGAAAAAAAAGAAAAAAATATTTGTGATGAAATGTGTGTGTGTGTGGAATAAGTGACTATGTCACATTGGTTTGGAAATGTGTTGAATAAGTGGCAAGTCTTGCCCAAGTGAAGTGTGAGTGTGAATAAGTGGCTAGCTAGCCCAAGGGTTGGAATAAGTGGCACTTGTGCCCAATGTATGTTTTAAATTTGCTAAAAATCAACAAAAATTAGGTATCATGGCTCAAGTGTGGGCTTTTTCATAAATTTCATGCAAGTATTAGTCTCTTTGTCTCAAATAGCATATGCCTTAGCATGACTCTTTGCTATGCTCATTCTTGATGTTATACCTAGTTCCGATGCTTTACAATTTTGGTTGGATTCATGCGATCACTTGAGTGTATTTCAACACTTGTGTGTAACTTGATTTAGTCAAATACTATAGTTATCACTTGAGATCTTTGTTTGCATATTGCATTCTCATCTTGGATGGTCCTCAAAACTCAAGTCAGATGATTTCATTTTACATTGTGTATGTCTCTTGACTTATTCATTCATTTAACTAGTCTTTTACACCATAATTACTTGTTGTCCGGGTTCGATAATTTCATGTCATTTATTTGAGGACAAGTAAAAGTTTAAGCTTGGGGGTATGACATGCGTCATATTTGCATATATTTACATGCCATTTTACCCTCTTATTTTTCGCATTTTGGGACCACTTATCATCATTTACACGCTTTTATATATTTAATTGCTCGAAATGGACAGTTTTACACTTTTTGTGCTTTTCCACGGGCGGCGCGATCTAGGCGCATAAACGACAAATTTGGACTGCTCGCGCAGGATGTGCGCATCGACACGAAGTCGTAGGATCTGTTCGCGATAAAATCGGAGTTTCCAAAGGCCAGAAAAGAAGAAATGAAATGGGAGATGGACTGAATTGAAAACCCTAGATACTTTGGGGACCAATCTGAAAAGTGTCAAAGCTCCCATCTCCTTCTAAACCCGCCGCCGCCGGGAGGGCTCGAGCACTGTTTGCTTCTCTCCGTCGCCTTTTTGCTTCCTCCCCTTCTTCTCCAGCCACGGCGCCGGCGAGGCCGGGCCATAGCTCGCCGGCGGCCATCTCTTCACCTCTACTGCGCCGCCTCTCTCCCCTTCTCTGGCCATCTCTTCACCTCCACCGCGCCGCCCCGGCGCGCCACCCGCTCCTCACCGCCACCAACGCATCCCGATCCACCGCCTCCCTCTACTGCACCGCCTCTCTCCCCTTCTCCGGCCGCTCTTCTTTCTCTACCGCCGCCCCTACTTCCCCAGCGCCCCCGCTGCTCCTCCCCAATCACCATCTTGGCCGCCGCCGCCGCTCCTCACATCTACTGCCGCCCCTTCCTCCTCTTCCGGTGCGCCACCGCACCACCGCTCCTCTCTCGCCGCGCCACCATCCTCACCGCACCTTCCCTTTCTCGCCTTGCCGCGCTAAACTCGCCGTGCGCCACCGTCTACCTCTCCCCGCTGCTCCTCACAGCGCCGCCCCTCTGCTCTTCTTCAACCGCGCGCCTCCCTCTCATCTGCGCCACCGCGCCTCTTCCTCCACCTCGCCGCCCTTCCAGATCCACAAAACCCGCGCCGCTCCTCCATCCTAGCCGCCAACCGAAGCCCTCCTCTTTGCCCCACCTCGGCGCCGCCGCTCTTCGGCTACCACCGGCGAGTGCCGCCCTCCACCACTCACCAGCCGACATCACCACCGTCCTCTGCAGCGCCGACACCGACGGCATCTTCATCTTCCCCGTCTCTGGCTCCTTCCTCTATGTCGAGCGCCGCTCTACTGCTTCCCCTTCACCTCTGCGTCGGCCACCACTTCATCGACCACCCACCGACATCAACGCCGACAGCCTCACCCTCTGCTCTGCTTCATCTACTCTGCTCTACTCCTAGGTTAAATTTCATTTCTTCACCATTCCTCTCTCAGTTCTTCATTACAGTTCGTGTACTTACTGTTAACCTGAAATTGTGAAATGTCACCTGTGATGTATGCATGAGTTCAGTGAATTTGTTATTGAGCTCTGTTTTATTATGGTGAATTATGCACTGTGGTGAATGCTTGTGCTCACTGAGAAGGTATTTGAGATTAGATGTTAATTTGTTCATGTGATTTTGCCATTTGTGTTGTTAGTAGTATGATGTTGGTCAGTTTGTAATCAGTGCCTGTATAGGCTTTGTCATGTGCTTGTCCTGTTGTTAGTGTTAGTTTCTTGTGTATGTTTGAGAGTGTGCGCAAATTAGCTAGTTAGCGACCGTCCCCTCTCTCTTGCTGGCTCAACCCCCCTTGTGCTTCTCGTCCTCTCTCTTTTCTCCCTTTCGCGGTCGTTGATAGTTAAGTTGTGCGGCGTTCGTCGTAGTTTTGTGTTTGTGTTGTCTAGTGTGATTTAGCGATTCGGCGATCGTCTCCCCTCCCCGTGCTTTCTCGACTCTCCTTTGCTTCTATTCCTCCCTTGTGCTTCTAGATCTCCCCCTTTTGCTTCTCTTATCGGTCGTTCGATAGTTAAGTCGTGCGAGCGTTCGTAGCTGTGTTTGTCGTGTGCCGTCGTCGTCTAGTTAGCCGCCGATCGTCTTCCCTCTCATTCCCTCTCAACCCACCTAGTGCTTCTAAACCCTCCCTCCATGCTTCTCGACTTCCCTCGTTCTTTCTTGCGGTCGGTAGCTAGTTAGATCGTCGATTGGTAGTCGTTGTCGTTCGTGCGTCGTTTGTGTCGTAGTCGTGTTGTTCGTTGGGTCGTACGACGTCCATTCGTACGGTCGTTCGTCCCGTCATCGTTTAGTTCGTGCTTTGTTTAGTTCTTTCGTTGTTTAGTCCGTGAGAGCTAGCGTTCGTTCGGCAGTTCGTTCGTTTGGCTGCTTTAGTAGTCGTTGTAGGTTTAGTTTTCTCCCCCGTTTCGTTTGACCTAGCTTTAGCTGAGCACCAGTAGCCTCAGTCTAGTCCCTGTGGAGAACACGACACTCGCCGCTATTTCAGTGGCAACCCGTGCACTTGCGGGTGTGCTATTTCGCACGATCAAGTCACATGTGAGGTTGATTAGTATACTAACTTTGCTTGAAATTGAAGAATGATAATTTTGCAGATTACATTCTTGCTACTATGCTGTTGTTCTATGCTCTTAGAGCTTCTTAATGAAATTAATGCGTAGCTCTCATACGCCTTCTAGAAAAAAAATAGGGCTGCTAATAAGCTAAGGCTTGGTCCAAATCCAAATTTCATCAATAAAAAGCCTGATTCGATCTAGATGTAAATTGTTAAAGACCAATTCTAATCTAGGCCCAAAGTCTGGCCTGGGCCTAAGCCTTGGCCTGGACTTGTTCATCTCTTCTTGCAGACTCAGGCGCTCAGCGACTAGGGATGTGTTTGGTTTGTTGTATTAGGATGGATGGAACGGGGCGGCCCCGTTGGAATCACCGTTTGGATGGGAGTCACAGGGAGGCGGGGGCGGCCACCACCGAATATTCGCTCAGATTCGGGGGCGCCCCCATCCACCGAAATCGAGCGGATGGCGCCGCTTCACTCGCGCTCGCCTGCGCAGCTAGCGCGCGCTCCCGCGCGCGCCTCGCCTCGCTCGCCCACGCGCACGAGGCGGCCGAGCCGAGGGGCGGAGCTCCTGCGACGCCGGCGGCGCGACGACCGGCGGGCGCGGCTCCCTGCTCGGCGACCGGCGGCGCGGGGAGTAGGCGAGACGGCGGAGAAAGCCGAGGAGCGGCGGAGGGGGAGGCGGTCGGGGAGGGGGAAGCGGCACGGGAGGAGAGGGAGCCGGTAGGGGAGCGTGGAGGCCGAGGCGAGTAGGCGCGCGGCGGTGCGGCCGGGAGAGCCGAGGCGGTGCGGCGGAGAGTGAGAGGCGTGGGAGCTGAGAGGAGGAGAAGTAAAGGCGTCGGCCGAACCGAGGAAAAGGGGAACGGGCGGAGGAAAGAAAAGAAAAGAAGGAAAAGGAAGAAAGAGGGAAGAAGAAAAAGAAAAAGAGAGAAAAATAAAAAGGGAAAAATAAAATGGATATTGCATAATCGTTGCTGATGCTGTTGCAAATCTATGTGTCCATATTCATCCATCCAAACAAAAACTGGGGCGGCCTCGTCCTTCACTCATCCTTTGCACCAAACAAAAAAAGGGCTCGCCCCATCCATAGAATCAAACAGCAACAGGGGCCACCTCGTCCCAGAAAACAGGGATGACCCCGTTCCATCCCACTTTGCCTCGAAACCAAACGCACTCTAGATATGCTCCATTGCTCCCACAGGGTTGTAGCAGATATTGGATTAGATACCTTCTAATACAAGAAAAAAAAAGAGGCCTATGGCCTAGTCTAAGTCTACTCTAAATCTGATCAAAAAACAATAGGTCAAAATTGATCAAATCTATTTAAAGTTTTGGACCAGTTTGATCTAAAAGCCCAGACAGATCTGGGTCTATTTGCTGCCCTAAAAAACAATAATCTGGCAGATAACATTCTCAGGAAATAATTGCAGGTAGCTAGCTTGCTTACGTCGATCTTGTACCCCGGATTCTCAAGCTAGTAAACACGACAAGTAAGCTGGACAAACTCTCGGGTGGAGAGGATAAGTGCATACGTTATTAGAGAATCCCAGTGTTCAAATAACAATAATTCAGAGGAGATCCTGACTGGCAGCGGCGGATCCAGCGGTGGGGCGGGGGGCTCGAACCCCCCTATCGCTATCGGACCTTTGGAGCCCTCCCTAAATTTTTAGCCATGGATGTATAATATAGAAGTGGCTGAGGTCGAGCTGAAGGTACTTCATCCCCTCCAAAAAAATTTCCTGGATCCGCCACTGCTGACTGGTGAGGCAACAACCAACTAAAACCACATACATACACACACAGGTCGTCACTCATCAGTTCCCCTCCGGGAAAAGATCATCATACCGCAAGTAGGATACCACTGTTTCACTACTTTCACCTTCGACGCTTTCCAAATGAAAGAGATCATTGCCGGTGGTGACAGTGACGAGCTATACATGGACTTCGTATAGTACTGTATAAACTGACTCCATCTGTCCAAAATCATTGATTTACTTAGTAACGACCGCTTAAGAAAAGTGCATGATCGGCCTAGAAATACAGGGTGGTCGAGGGAAGATACTGCACGAGATCTTCGCGGGAGTAGCCCAGAGTCAATATTTTTGACTTAAAATTAGTTTATATTTGTACTGTTTGCAATAACTAAATTTTAAACGATGTATTTTTTAAGACAAAGTTAATAAAAAATTATAGTAAAAAATATACTTAGCTATCTCAATCAAAATCACATATAATTAGTTTATTTTATATACTACCTCTTATAAACAGATAAAATTTAAATATTTAAGCTATAAATCCAAAAAAAATCCATCCTTATCTCCGCACCCAACTCTACAGAAGAAGGGAACAAACTTGAGGTGACAAGGCGTTTTACCGGTGCTTGATGTTGAATCTGAAGAACGATGTCGTCCATGACGCGGGCGGACGGTAGAAATTAAACCCGGGTGGGTGAACTGCGGAGGCGTTCTTCAATGCCTCGCAGCTGGTTTGGTGCGGCCGAGCAGGGCAGGTTATTAACTGGCATTTGTCCGCCGAGTTGCAGTCGCAGGTGGCCTCCCTCCTGACACGGGCACACGGCATCGTAAGACGACCCGTGACTCATTTACAAACATACCCTTCTGCTGATAAGACCATTCAATACGCAATCGGCGCTTATTAAACGAACTACGTATCGATAAGCCGATAAATCACTTTAAAAATACTGTTTCGGTAGATCGCTTCGAAACAGCGGCGAAGAAACTACCCCATTTATTTATTTGAAAGAAACAATAAGCCAAAAAGAAGAGGTCATAGTCAATAGCAAATGTTGTTGAGTTTTTTTTTTCTAGCTTTACTTCCATTGTACATTCTACCTGATCGTGCCTCGTGCGAAGGTCTGTAATATATTTTTGATGAATAATTAGTACAGTCAGACCAGCCCTGACCTGTTCATCAGGTTATAGGCCCATGCTATCTGACGACCATGTGGAAGGCGATCTAACCAGGTGATGGCTAGCAGTCTGACCATCATAGGGCGAGCGCAGACTAGCCATGAACTTTTGAAAAATGGACATCAAACACTTGTGTAGGTCTGTTTGGGATTTAATTTATACTAGGTGCTACTGAAATTAGAAACTGAAGTTGAAATTAGATAGAGTTTAACCTAAATTCTAGATAGAATATTTTCTGGTGAACTTAAGCGGTCAAATCGGCCAGCGGCTGGTGCTCTGATCGCCATAGGGAGTGCGGTCGGACCAATAGGTGCGACCAGACAGCAGCAAAAATGGGTTTTTGAGTTGGATGGGTGTGCGCATGGCATGGGTGCCGTTGGTTAGTTGTGGTGTGTTGCATGATATATTGTTTTAACTAACACGAGTTAAGTGTATAGAACTTATACTGGAGATTGTTGATTGGTCTTTCAATGTACATGTGACTTGGAGAACGTTAACGGTCGAGGACAATGAACCAGGACTAAGCGGGGTAGCTGAGGTCCGAGCGGTTGTAGCACCCCACAAAAAGCCAAGGTGGAATACTACTATGGAACGTCATCGCCAAGAAGTAAAAGTAATAATAAAAGACAATAATAGAAATTCATACACCAATTAAAACCATTAAAGTACTTTATTAGGCAATCAATGGAAGTTGCAATAATGTTTGAAATATGGGACCGGTCCACTTCTAATCAAATGACAATTAAAAATAAATGGCAAAATTTGTGGCAAGCCACAGTGCTGAAATTCAAGTGCTCCCACCCATGCATGCTGCTATCAATCCACTGGCCTTTTACCTGAGAGGGAAAGAGCAAGCGTGAGATTTGGAAATCTCAGCAAGTACCCAACAACGGTCGCAACACGAGAGTAAAACAGGTAATGCAACCATATGAAATAAAGAGTAAGCATGACAAGTAGGCAATGGACATAAGGCAAGCAATGGACAACTGATATCGGAAATACTGTCATAAGTGAAGGACGGATATTATGAGAACCATGCATTAAAGATATCTGTTATGTGACAAGTTATAGTAAGTTATAGCACGGTGCCGCGACCTCATCCACATACCCGGTTATACGAGAATAGCCAGGCACAACCTTGTCCTCGACTGTATAACCGCAGACGGGGTGTAATATCCTGTGTAACGAGAATGTACGGCCCCCCGTACGTTACCAGGTTGGGTGGAAAAGACCCCTATATGTGGGTAGCCCCGGCGTGATAACCCTTATTTTGTTATTTAGCAATTTATCCATGATATAATTAGAGAGTTGTAATTGAATTAAGATATAGTTATAAGAGTGAAGATTTGATACGATGAGACTAGAGACAAGATTGGTGATTCATGATGTTGGAAATCAGATCTGTTGATAAGGAGGTTCCTAACCAGGGTCATACAAGGGTTGTCACACAAACCATTTTATTAGGTGATAATTGGTCATTAGTCAAGTTATTGTATAATAACTAAATCAACAGCAGTTCACAACAATAATCAACTACTAAAGCTGACTGATGCAAGACATATAAATAACCGGCCAATGTTAAAGATCACTAGTGATTAACCTTATATTTGAGCATGAATCAGCGCAACCCTAATTATTACCATTTAAACGTTTGTTACAACCCTAACCACATAAGAATTCTACGGTTGACAGTATACTTCTTACAAGCATTATTACAATCTACCTCATCATATGAAAATCTACTAACTACAACAATCTACGTTAAGCAACAATTTAATGTAACGATTAGTAATCATGCTAAGGCAACAGGGAAATATGAGATATAGAGCGCGAAAGAAACAGGTTACGGCCGCGAGGTACTTGCCTTGAGCACGCTCGACGGTCACACTACACGAAGGATCCGAGAAACGCAAAGGCCCCGCTGTTCCTTCAACAGCGGTGTGAGAACCTACAGAATGATACGGAGGATAATCGATCAGATATGACAAGTTTGATTAGGAAACGACAAGGAAAACGACAAAACGAAGACAGCAGTTCGGCCACGCGAATACGCGTTCGGCCACGCGAACGACAACGCTTCGCGCTGATCGCCGCCGCGCGCGCCGCGCGCCGCCGCCACGCCGCCGCCAGTCGCCGCCACACCGCCGCCGGCCATCGCCACGCCGCCGCCGCCGCCGTGCGTTGCGCTGAGCGAGCGAGCGCCGCCGCCGCCGTTGTTTAATCGGGCGCGCGTGGCGTGTGGCGCATGCGGCGGCGTGCTCGTCACCGCCGCCCTTCACCGCTCGGCTCATCGGCCGGCCGCCTCGCCGCCACGACTGCCGCCGCCGCCGTCCACGCCATGCAGCCGCGCCTGCAGGAGCATGCATGCGCACAGGTGTCCCTTCTAGCGCACGGGTAGGGGGAGAGAAAAGATAGAGAGCCTAGGAGAGAGAGAGAGAGAGTTTGGAGGAGAGGCAATACCAGGGAAGTCAATGGCGGCGCACAGGAGAAAAGATGATTCTATCAATTTATAGTTAAGGCTTGATTAGGGTTTTAGGTTTATAATATTTGTTTTTATTTATTATTATTATGTATTTTTTTTGAGTGTTACAGCGGTCATGTAAGTCTGGGTGAGATTACATGGCTCAAGTGGTAAGCACAGAGAAGATAAGGATCGTGAAGAGGCGAGTTCATGCATGTGGTGTAACAAGTAACAAGTTCGATACACGTAGAGACGGTTTATGTGAGATCGAATGTGTGAAGACGTGACGGCCAGTCATTGAGCACCATGGCTACATGTTAAAGCATACAGAGATGTTTTGAGGTGAAAGTGAAGACGAAGTTAACGGGAGGTGCCCGAAAGTTCCGTCGAAGGTATTTTAATATTGGCCAAATACCAGGTTAATACCTTAATCAAAACCGCGGCGTGGGGAGACGTAAAAGAGAAGTGGTTTAGATCAAGGTGAGCTAGAATCACTAAGTGAATTAATCGCTAAAGTGTTAACGGATTGAGTCTTGTAAACGCTTTGAGAAACGTGTGTAAGTATGTAAAACTTATGTTAATGGAGTTAACGGGTTTCCCCGGTAGGGCTAATGGGGTTGAGCCCATTATGGCTTGTTGCTAGTTATTAAAGGAAAAGAGAGATGTTAGAGACAGGGTCACAGACGCATCACAAATCATATTCTCTCGCTCCCATCTCACACACATATTTCTCCATCACTGTTTCACCACTCACCTCCTTATAAAAGATACTTTTTTCATCAAGTGTTATTTATTTTTAATCAAAAATCATATATACATCGTAGTCCAAAGCTCAAGGGGTATTCTTGGAAACATTTTCGGGTCCCGTCTGTTCCAGCTCCACAGCAATAAATAAAGGCCCATTTTCCGAGTGAATCGGCCGCAGAGAGGAGTTAACAGCTTTGAACGCATCAACGGCATCCTCAGGGAAAGGGCGTGCACAGAAAAGTTGAACAAAGAGAGGAACAGTAACACTAGGCTAGACACCCCTCTCTCCAGAAGCTCCCAGCATCTAATGCGGCCAGAGGCAATAAGTCAGAACTAGGAAAAGGAGGGAGACAACTCTGAAGAATCGATGGATCAGAGAAAGGGCGGTGAAGAGGAGAACAACTCTGAAGAACCGACGGATCAGCGCAAGGAGGAGATCTCTGAAGAAGCCATGGCGGCCTCTTCATTGTTCGCGCACCCCTGCTCGCTGCTGCAATACATAGCCCGGGTCTGCGCTTGCTGCTTGGGCTTTCGCGATTCTTTCAGCGACCCAAAGCCAAGCGCTGCAAGTGATGCTCCTGCACCTGCTAATTCTTCTCAAGTAGGGGAAGACAAGAAGCCTAGTGTAAGTAGATGCGCACTTAATTTGTGCAAGCATTTCTTGGTGATCTGAGCGGTTAATTAGCTAGCTCGCCTACCATATGCAATTGTGGTAGTATTTCTACATGCAGGAGGTGATCACTCACGTGTGGGCAGCAAGGAGGCGGCCACGGCCAACACCACCAGGCAATCCAATCGAAGGAAGCGGTGGGCATGGAGGACAGCACAACTAGGCCTTGTTTGCATCTTGTCAATCTTGGGGAAGGAGCAAACCGGTTAGATATAGGCGATGCGCCTGCAGCTAAGCCTCTACTAAGTTATTTTCGGAGATCAACAAGTATATATGGCCGTCTAATTCGTCTAAGCCGCATGTTTGTATGTAAGTGTGGCTAAAGAAGTTGAAGTTTATGTAGATTTCCCTGGTCTCATTTTGCAATAAAAACTGTGTGTTATTGTGGTAGTCTGTATTTTTAAGTTGGAGTCTTGTTGTTTTTTGTAAGCTGTCGCGTGTACTTATTTGCTAACTTAATTTGATAGTGGTTAATTGCAGTCTTCAGTCTAATCATCACCCAAGTACATTGCATATGAGTGTTGCTACGGTGTTCATGGGATTGAAGTGGTCGATGTAGATCCGATTGACCTGCTTGCTTGCATGTCAGCCTCTTGGAGGAGAGGAGAGGAAAAGCTCAGATCGCTGCAGATACACCAAGAAAACAACGAACTAAAAATGATGATGTCTGATTTCTGGTGCGTCATGGATTGATGACTAGCTTGCAGCATGCACACCGAGATACTAGTAGATCTATAAACGATCTATAAACGCTCGCGTACGTCGCCGCCGCCGTAGCTACTTGCAACATTTACCGGGTTACCAGTACTATGTTTCAACTTTTCATGCGATGGGCTTAATTTCTTTCTGCATGTTGTTAATTTCGAACTATCATAAACTTGTAAGCATTAGTATTGCAGCATGTAAGCATTTTCTTCATATACTAGCAATGTTGAATTCCTCGGGAAAAAAAATTCTGAATATAATTTGTTGGTTCTGAATTAATAGTGCAGCAGAATATTAGGTTCAGATCTAAATTCTCCCGAAAGGAATGCATACTGCTGTTTGCTAAAATGTAATTCTACAGGTCATACAACCTTGTGTTTGCAAAGTTGAAATGTATGTTACAAAAACAATAATATACGTCGCGAACCATGCTTGCTTAGTAAACACCATAAATAGGTGCTTCTTGTTTTTCATGAACGTGAAGTACTAATTAAGTTCAAATTGCTGTATTTTTCTTGGCCATGCACGGACTCACCGTATGGTTTTGATTTTTTTAGAGGAATGTTTTGAAAATAAATACGCAAAGGCAGCAACCAAATCGAGGCTAGATCAGACAGCATCAATTCCGAGGCTACATCGGACAGCATCAATTCTTCTTTCCATGGCCGCAGTTGTGACCTGCGAATATTGACTGCGCATACATACGGATACGCGATGACCCAGAAACATATGGTCCGTTTCTTACGGCCTTTTAAAAACTATTTTTCTATAATAAATAATTTTTCTATAATACATAGCTTTTAAATGGATTATCTTTTTATTATGGGATACATTGTTATGATTTTATTTATATTGATTAAAATCGCACACGAATATCTCTTTATAAATTTTGCTATGAACGGTTACTATTTATAAATCAAAATAAAAAATTAAAGTTAAAAGTCAATATGGGCGGACACTTAATGCGAACGATGGCTTGTGAGTCATCACACCGCACGTACCTGGCTACCACCTCATTCGTTTCCTGTGCCGACCGTCGTCCTCCCCGCCTTGCCGTCTTGGCACACCTCTCACCAAATCTACGTCCTCGCTCGTGCACCGCGGCTCGATCGGGCGGAGGTCCAAACCGATGTCGATGAGCCACCGTAGTTTGATCGGGCTATTATTCTATCTTCTGTGATTGATTCTGTAACGCCCCCGTTTCCAGGGGCGCGTACGGACACGGTACCCCGTAACTATTCACGCATGAACAGTTATGGAATGCCGCGCAAGAGTATACCATTGCATGCTTACAACAAAAGTCCAGCATATGTTTCACATACGGATTAACATCCAGCTGACAGCGGGGCGTGCAAGCCCAAAGTGTAATTACATTACAGAAGACTCCCAGAATCCGCTTGAGCGCGGCGAAGACCTAAAGCCACGGATCCACGTCGAAGAAGAGATCCTCGGGACTTCCTCAACGGGAGACTTCCACCTTCGCCTTGATCCTCTAAAGAATAGATTAAGCAAGCCGTGAGCCAAACAATCGGCTCAAAGCAAGTCCCAAAGGGACTCTAACTTACTACATGCACTAACATCAAAGGAAGGGAGTATACTTGGTTTATTACATTTGGTGGATGCAGTTTTATTTGCAATCATTTTATAAAATGGACTCAAAACTACTTCTTAAGATTTCAGGGGTTTTTCATGAAGAGTTCATTAACCAACTAATCAAGTTAAAATATGTACAAAACTACTTAAGCTTCGCGGCTGGAATCACCCAAGTGACACAGCTCCAATAACCGGGAGCACGGCGTATTCGAATACCATCTATTTGACTCGCAGAGTTTGCTCACTTTACCACACGATCCCTTAACTCCCGCTAAAGAGTTAAGAAAGCCAGTTGTTTATTTGCTCGGCCCTTGGTATACACTCCACCCGATAGGCGAGGAAACCCGCACATCCTCGGGTATCCGCTGGCCCTCGCGGAACGCCGGACCCGAGTTGTGGAGACCTATCGTTGTCTTAGTCCGACTCCCAAAGCGGGGTTTCACTTAAGTTGAGCAGGTACTAAACCAGGGTTGACAAGTCAACTCCTGTGGTTGAGCGATTGCTATGACATTTGCTCAGCGTAAGGGTTTCAGTCCTTATATTTTCACATGGTCCGCAACCTTACCAGGCCCGCGACCCAACCTAGGGTAAGCGGTGGGCGAAAACCGTCTTGCGGCGCACCACAACCCCGCCTTACCCTAACCTCAATCCTAGGGTAAGAGGTGGGCGAAAACCGTCTTGCGGCGCACCACAAACCCCCTTACCCTACCTTGTGCCCGCAAGCACTCTCCGCTCTAGGGCACGGTGTCCCATACCACCCTACCCTAGAGTCGGGTTTGCAAATCCTATTGGCCCACTGCCACAGCCTTATTAGTGTAACATTTTGCATGATAGTAATAACCTACAATTATCTAGATTAACAGATAATTATTTCTAGGGTTACAAAGGCATGGCAACAAGTTTAACAGGGCATTTGTCGGTGGTAGGTTTAACTACATAACATGTCATTCCAAACATTTTATTTTACTTTGAATTAACATTTCACAAATAGCATAATGCAAATAACATAATAACATAATTAAATAACATGGGTTGCAACATGATCAAAGGATTTGGGACTTGCCGATAATCTGACGATCCCGCTAGCTCGAACGTAGAAGCACACGGATCCCGAGCTCGCACTTGAACCTTCGGGATCTCCGGAACTAACGCAAACACATAAAATAATTAAATCCACTTGAGACTATTCAAGCGAGGAAAATAAACTATTTTAAAAGGAATAAATTGCATAAACCCTTCAAATGGAATTTTAGAAATTTATTGGAGATGAATTTGTGGAAGTGGAGTTCACAAATGGGTCCAGGATATTATTTGGAGCAAAGTGGTGAAATTTGGGAATTTTGGGATTTTCGGGATTTTTCGGGATTTATTTGGAATTTCGGGATTTCGAATTAATTAAATCGCTGGAAAATCATTTAAACGATGTCGGGCCGCCCGGTCTGATGCAGCCCGGCCGGGTTTTGCCCGCGGCCGAAAGCAGCCCAGCGCCCAGACGGCCCAGCGCCGCGCAGCGCGGAACGGCAGCCGAGCGCCGCGCCAGACGCGCCGCGCCACACGAGTGGATGGAGGGCGCGCGGCGCAGCGGACGGCGCCGATGCGCGGTAGGTGCGCGACGGTTCAGATCAAGGCGGAAGAGGAGATCGGATGGCGGTGATAAGAGGAGAGGCGAACCCAGACGCAGGATCGAACGGATGCGCGGGGCTTTAAGGCGATCGGACGGAGGCGGAGGAGCCACGAGCGGGGAGGGGGTCTTCTTCCTCCTCTCGCCGCTCTGATGCTCCCGGCGGTGCGGCGGTGGCGGTGGCGAACCGGCGCCGGGAAGGTCGCCGGGAGAGAGGAGGGTGCGGCGGGTAGCCCTCGAGAGGAGAACTCATTTTAGGGCTTAGGAGGTGAGTGGGTTAATGGGGAAGGCGAGTGGAAAGGGGAGGGTCGGCTTTTGGCGATGAAGGAGGTCGCCGGCGGTGGGAGAGTCTAATTGGTGACGGCCACACGATCGGGAGGCTTGGGGTTCCCAATGGCGAGTCGGCCGGTGGAGAAGATCCCTGTGGGTGGCCACGGAGGGGTACCTCGGCCGACGGTGGTCCTCGACGGTGGCGGTCCACGGGTCAGACTGTCTGTGGAAGCTACCAAAGTAAGGAGGAAGCAAAGCAAAGGAAGCTCGGACGAGTAATTGAGAAATGGGGAGACGAGGAGAGAATCCGCTGCGGTGTCACCGCGCAGGGGCGATGGTGGCGGCGATTGGCGGCGGGGCTCAAACGGGAGCTCGGGAGCTTCTGGAGTGTTGGGAGGCGAGTGGAGGCAGCGGGAGAGCTCGGGAGCAAAGGGAGCAAGGGCACCGAGAAGGGGCTTTATGCCCGAACGGGGAGAGGGATCCGAGGAGGAGGGTGGCCAAGGGCGCGGCGGTCAAGGAGAAGGACGGGAGCTGGTGGGGGCTTCTCGCGACGTGAGGGTGACGCGGCTCTGCGTGGCCATAATGGCGACGGAAGAGGAGCCGTGGCCGGAGCGGCGTGGGAAAAAGTGCGTCGCGCGGGAAGAGGAGGTGCGGGGCGGCAAGCGGGGCCAGCGAGTGAGGAGACGACAACGCACGCGCGGTTGGAGCGCGTTCGGACCGGAGGGCGGCGGGGTGGCGCAGCGGTCCGAGGGCTGGCAGCGCGCGCAGCGCACGCGCGAGGAGGAGGCAGAGCGGGGTCGGGCGTCCGCGCGAGGAAGGGCGAGGCAGCGAGAGCGCAGCGCCGCGGGGGGAGAGGGGCGGCGCGGGCGCGGGTGAAGGCGGAAAAGGAGGAGGCGCCGGAGAAGGGGGGCAGCGCCCAGCCAAAAGGGGAAAGCGGGAAGAAGGTAGACTTTCCCGAAAAGGAAAGTTTACAGAATTCAACCAAAAATTCAGCAAAAAAACAAGAAAAATTCCTTTTGCAATTTGGGGACTTTTCAACCTACCCCCCTTAAAAGAATCTCGACCCCGAGATTAACTTGGTCCAGGGAGTAAGTTGGGGAAATCCCGCTGCAAGTCTGATTCTCGTTCCCAAGTGGACTCATCCGCTGTATGGTTCCTCCACTGCACTCTGCAAAATCTGACATTCTTGTTTCGAGTGCCTCTCGATGTTTCAAGTATTTGTAGTGGTTCTTCAAAGATAAGTGCGGTCATCCTGTAATTCAATATCCGATGAGGTACTTCATCTGTTGGCTGTCGTAGACACTTTCGAAGTTGAGATACATGGAACACATTGTGTATTCTTGACAAGTTGGGCGGCAATTGTACTTGATAGGCTACTTCTCCAATTCTTCCAATGATTTGAAACGGTCCCACATATCTCGGTGCTAATTTGCCCTTGACTTGAAATCTCTTGACTATCTTGAATGGTGTGACTTTGATGTAGACATAGTCTCCAACTTCAAACTCAAATCCTTTCTGCGGTTATCCGCATAACTTTCTGTCGGTCTTGAGCAATCTTGAGTCTCTCTCGATAATCCTAACATGTGCTTCGCATCTTGAGCAACTGAGGCCAATCAATTGTCGCTCACCTGTTTCACCAATTCGGTGGGGTTCGCATTTTCGCCATATAGAGCTTCAAATGGTGCCATTTGGATGCTAGCTTGGTAACTATTGTTATATGAGAACCGAGCAAACGGAAGACAAGTATTCCACGCTGCTCCATACACAATAGCGCAAGCTCTTAGCATATCTTCTAAGATCCGTTGGTTCTTTCTGCTTGTCCATCTGCTTGAGGGTGATATGTGAATCAAATTCAAATCGGTGCCCATAGCTTCATGTAATTTTTCTCGTAACTTGGATGTAAACTGTGCTCCTCTATCTCGAGACAATTTTCTTTGGGACTCCATGCAATGTCACTATCCTTGTCAAATATAGCTCGGCAAGCTTATCCTTCCCATAGGTTTGCTTGATCGGGAGGAAATGAGCCACCTTGGTCAATCTATCGACTATGACCCGGATAGCGCCATATCCTCACGAGTCTTAGGAAGCCCTGTAATGAAGTCCATGCCGATACTATCCCATTTCCATTCGGAATTGGCAAAGGCTGCAATAATCCCGATGGTTTCGATGGTCTATCTTGATCTGCTGGCGGACATCACATTTCGCTACATACTCGCCACTTCTTTCTTCATCAGTTCCACCAATACTTCTTTTCGTGTCTTGATACATTTTGGTGCCTCCGGATGAATTGAGAATTGAGATGAGTGAGCTTCGACAAGATCAAGTCTCTTAATTCCTTCTTGTCGGGTACGCAATAGCGGCCACGGAACGTAAGGATTCCATGCTCGTCTATCGCATACTCAATTGAGTCTCCTTCTTGAATCTTCTTTTTCAGTTTTTGAATCTCTTCATCTTCATCCTGTGCTGCTTTAATCTGATCCACAATAACGGTTGAATCTCTAATGTTGTTTCTTCACCTTGTTCTGTGATTACCAAATTCAGTCGTAGTATATCCTTCTGCAATTCTGGTGGGTGCTCTGTCATGCTGACTTTGCTTGGATGAGCTTTGCGGCTAAGGGCATCGGCAACTACATTGGCTTTGCCCGGGTGGTATTGAAGTTCAATATCATAGTCTTTGATCAGTTCTAGCCATCTTCGCTGTCTCATATTTAACTCTGGCTGTGTGAACAAGTACTTCCAACTCTTGTGATCTGAGAATACCTCGCAACGATTCCCTAGCAGGTAGTGCCGCCAAATTTTGAGTGCATGCACCACGGCTGCTAGTTCCAAATCGTGCGTTGGGTAATTTTCTTCATGTGGCTTCAACTGTCTTGACGCATAGGCAACTACTTTTCCATCTTGCATAAGCACACAACCCAAACCTTGCTTTGAGGCATCACAATAAATTTGAAACTCCTTCTCTGGATTGGGTAGGATCAGAATTGGTGTTGTTGTCAACTTGGTTTTCAACATCTGAAAACTTTCTTCGCATGCATCGGTCCATGTGAATGGCTTGTCTTTCTTCAATAGCTGAGTGAGTGGTCGAGAAATTCTTGAGAAACCTTCTATGAATCGGCGATAATAGCCTGCCAATCCAAGGAAGCTTCTCACTTCGGTTACTGTCTTAGGTTGTTTCCATTCCATAACTGCTGAAATCTTTTCTGGATCGACTTTGACTCCATCTGCAGATATAATGTGACCCAAGAAAGCAACTTCTTTTAGCCAAAAACTGCACTTGTCGAACTTTGCATACAGTTGATGTTCCCTTAACCTTGTCAATACCATGTGCAAATGTTGCTTATGTTCTTCTTCATCCTTGGAGTATATCAAAATGTCATCAATGAAAACAATCACGAATCGATCCAATTGGTCCATATGCACCAGATTCATAAGGTTCATGAAATAGGCTGGCGCATTGGTCAAACCAAAGGGTACGACCGTGAACTCATATAATCCATATCTTGTAATGAACATTTGTCTTCTCTCGATCTTGCTCCTGATCTTGAGTTGATGATAACCCGAGCGCAGTCGATCTTGGAAAACACTTTGGCACCCTTGAGTTGGTCAAATAAATCGTCAATTCTTGGAAGTGGGTACTTATTTTTGATTGTGACAAGATTCAAACCTCTGTAGTCCACACACATTCTCAACTCTCCATTCTTCTTTTCACAAATAGAATCGGGTGACCAAGGTGAGACACTTGGTCGAATGAATTCCTTTTCTTGCAGCTTCATCTAGTTGCTTCTTGATTCCTTCACTCACTAGTCGACATCCTATACCGATGTTTGGCAATGGGTTTGGTGCCGGGTACTAATTCGATAGCAAGCTCCACTTGTCTGTCAGGGGGTCTTCCTGGCAATTCTTCTGGGAATACATCAGGGTACTCTTGCACCACTGGCACTTGGTCAGGCATTGCTGTTATCATGTCGATCGTACGCTTCTTTGCACCTTTCAAAACTTCTCGGTCTGTTTTCACTATCACTCTCTGACCTTCAGAATTGACCAATGACACGGTCTTGATCTCACGGTCTACCTTGCCTTTGTTCTTGGCCAACAGTTCATGCCCAAAATGGCATCTAATCTCGACATGTCTAATCGCAACAATTCGCGCTCAAGTCTACCCTTGATTTTTATATTGAGCCCACTACACCCACTGTGGGACTCTATTCTAATCCCAGGGGTTTCAACCACATGAGTTCTTGGCAATGAATCAGAAGGCAACTGATTTCTTGAAGCAAAACTCTTCGAAATAAATGCATGCGTTGCACCAAGATCAAACAAAACCAATGCGGTATGGAGTTGATTGGAAACATACCAAAGAATGATATCGCTTGCTCCAGTGCGTCTTCTCACGACACATGGTTCACCCTTGCATAGAAGGTGGATCTAGTGCGGCCTCTTCCTCGGCCTACTGACGTGAAATTGGCTGTGCCGGCTGGAGACTGGGGTCCAGCTGCTTTGATCTGTAGATATCCTCCCTTGGGAGTGCCAGGGCTTGACTGTGACTTCGCTCTCTCGCCGCTGATTTTGGAATTCGAGTTTTGCAGCAGATGAGGGCAAACTCCTTCTGGGACATTGATCTCTGTAGTGTCCAACCTCTCCACAATGGAAACAAGCATCTGTCCTTCGCGGACAGCTGCTAGCAAGATGCTTCCCACCGCAGTGGGGCATTTGACACCAAGGTAAAGGAGAGTTGTATTCTTTGAGACCGCCTGACCGAGTCTTCGTAGCTTCACATACCGTCGGAGAATTGGGATCGAAATGAGGATGATCCCGAGGTCTTGCTCACGAGCAATGTGCGAAGAAGACCGAGATTTGTGCACCGCCTTACGTTTCTGTAATCTTCCATTTCACCTCGTGCCTCTTCTGAGTTAATGAGACTATCTACCATTTCATGCGAGTCTTTGAACTTCATAGCTGAGATATGAAATTTCAAAGATCGTTGTAGTCCTACTCGGAATTTACTCATCTTCTTTTCTTCATTGTCAACATCCTCTCGCGAATCGAAAGATGGTTGAACTGATGTAGATACTCCATGATAGACGTCCTCCTTGCTTAAGCGTTAAAAATTCTCGACGCTTAGCTTCCATGATGCCATCCGGTATATGAGCCTTGCGGAAGGCCTTTGAAAAGTCTTCCCAACTAATTTCTCTGCTCGTAGGGTACGTTGGTAGTTGATCCACCACGTAGCCGCGCAGCACCCGCAATCGTGGGATGCGATAACACCTTCTCTTTGTCATCACATCGAGCAAAGTGTCAAGTTTCCTTTCCACGCCTACGAGCCAATCCTCGGCTACCATGGGGTCGGTGGAGGTGGAGAAGACCGTGGACGTGTCTTGTAAAAATCCGCCCATCGTGTGGAAATTGGAGAACCATCCCGAGGAGCATTACTCCCACTAGGAAAATCGGGGATCGGGTTGAAATCGCTCGAGAAGCCGAGCTTGCCGATCTAACATTTTCAAGATATTCGCTCTCCTTGATATCGATTCTGTTCTAACATTGCAATAACACCGCGAGTGTCGCCGATCGTGGCGTGTGCACCTCGCTCGTTGGTCGACCACTCGCTCTACTGGATCCATCGTTGATTGGGAACTTGAAGTCAGCTTTGCAGCGGCTTTGGCAATCAAGAGGGGATAAGTAAGACATCGAATTTTCAAGGTAAGTATAGGGCGAAAGAGGTAAGAACGAGAGCGAAAGGGGACAGGAGAAGGCTTTGAACACAGGGGGATTACCGATAATTAAGCAAACAACATACAAGATAATGAACATAAATTTATATTATGCAAGTGGTACACAAACCACTTAGGGCTCATGATTACACCTGCTTTACATTACAAAGAAACACCACTACCACTCAGGGCCAGTCTAGTCTAGCGAACGACGGCTACTCTTCCAGCTGCCGAGAAACGAAAATTTTGAAGCTAGACAAGAAAAGCAGTAAACATTTTGCCAAAGTAAAACTTAAAGTAGTAATCTAAGATAGATAAGGTAGCAACGAGAGAGGAAAAAGACAGCAATAATACTTATATTTTTCGTAAACCCTTTTTATGGCTTTAATTAAGTTTTGCGATAAAATCGCTTCCTAGTTTGCCTTAGGTCTCAACCTACGGTCAAGAGCCCGCTCGATACCACTTCTTGTAACGCCCGCTTTGTGGGCGCAGACGACACGCAGACTCGTAACTATTCACGCATGAACAGCTATGGAATGCCGCGCAAGAGTATACCATTGCATGCTTACAACAAAAGTCCAAAGATATGTTTCACATACGGATTAACATCCGGTGACAATGGGCGTGCAAGCCCAAAGTGTAATTACATTACTGAAGACTCCTGAATCCGCTTGAGCGCGGCGAAGACCTAAAGCCACGGATCCACGTCGAAGAAGAGATCCTCCGGACTTCCTCAACGGGAGACTTCCACCTTCGCCTTGATCCTCTAAAGAATAGATTAAGCAAGCCGTGAGCCAAACAATCGGCTCAAGCAAGTCCCAAAGGGACTCTAACTTACTACATGCACGGAACATCAAAGGAAGGGAGTATACTTGGTTTATTACATTTGGTGGATGCAGTTTTATTTGCAATCATTTTATAAAATGGACTCAAAACTACTTCTTAAGATTTCAGGGGTTTTTCATGAAGAGTTCATTAACCAACTAATCAAGTTAAAATATGTACAAAACTACTTAAGCTTCGAGGCTGGAATCACCCAAGTGACACAGCTCCAATAACCGGGAGCACGGCGTATTCGAATACCATCTATTTGACTCGCAGAGTTTGCTCACTTTACCCACACGATCCCTTAACTCCCGCTAAAGAGTTAAGAAAGCCAGTTGTTTCATTGCTCGGCCCTTGGTATACACTCCACCCGATAGGCGAGGAAACCCGCACATCCTCGGGTATCCGCTGGCCCTCGCGGAACGCCGGACCCGAGTTGTGGAGACCTATCGTTGTCTTAGTCCGACTCCCAAAGCGGGGTTTCACTTAAGTTGAGCAGGTACTAAACCAGGGTTGACAAGTCAACTCCTGTGGTTGAGCGATTGCTATGACATTTGCTCAGCGTAAGGGTTTCAGTCCTTATATTTTCACATGGTCCGCAACCTTACCAGGCCCGCGACCCAACCTAGGGTAAGCGGTGGGCGAAAACCGTCTTGCGGCGCACCACAACCCCGCCTTACCCTAACCTCAATCCTAGGGTAAGAGGTGGGCGAAAACCGTCTTGCGGCGCACCACAAACCCCCTTACCCTACCTTGTGCCCGCAAGCACTCTCCGCTCTAGGGCACGGTGTCCCATACCACCCTACCCTAGAGTCGGGTTTGCAAATCCTATTGGCCCATCGCACACACCTTATTAGTGTAACATTTTGCATGATAGTAATAACCTACAATTATCTAGATTAACAGATAATTATTTCTAGGGTTACAAAGGCATGGCAACAAGTTTAACAGGGCATTTGTCGGTGGTAGGTTTAACTACATAACATGTCATTCCAAACATTTTATTTTACTTTGAATTAACATTTCACAAATAGCATAATGCAAATAACATAATAACATAATTAAATAACATGGGTTGCAACATGATCAAAGGATTTGGGACTTGCCGATAATCTGGACGATCCCGGCTAGCTCGAACGTAGAAGCACCTGGATCCTGAGCCTGCACTTGAACCTTCGGGATCTCCGGAACTAACGCAAACACATAAAATAATTAAATCCAGCTTGAGACTATTCAAGCGAGGAAAAATAAACTATTTTAAAAAGGAATAAATTGCATAAACCCTTCAAATGGAATTTTAGAAATTTATTGGAGATGAATTTGTGGAAGTGGAGTTCACAAATGGGTCCAGGATATTATTTGGAGCAAAGTGGTGAAATTTGGGAATTTTTGGGATTTTCTGGGATTTTCTGGGATTTATTTGGAATTTCTGGGATTTCTGGAATTAATTAAATCGCTGGAAAATCATTTAAACAGTGTCGGGCCGGCCCGGTCTGATGCAGCCCGGCCGGGTTTTGCCCGCGCGGCCGAAAGCAGCCCAGCGCCCAGACGGCTGGCGCGCGCGCGCGCGCGCGGAACGGCAGCCGAGCGGCCGCGCGCCAGACGCGCGCCGCGCCCACACGAGTGGATGGAGGGCGCGTGGCGCAGCGGACGGCGCCGGCGCGGTAGGTGCGGACGGTTGAGATCAAGGCGGAAGAGGAGATCGGATGGCGGTGATAAGAGGAGCGCGGGCGGCACGCAGGATCGAACGGATGCGGCGGGGCTTTAAGGCGATCGGACGGAGGCGGAGGAGCCACGAGCGGGAGGGTCTTCTTCCTCCTCTCGCCGCTCTGATGCTCCCGGCGGTGCGGCGGTGGCGGTGGCGAACCGGGCGCCGGGAAGGTCGCCGGGAGAGAGGAGGGTGCGTGGTAGCCTCGAGAGGAGAACTCATTTTAGGGCTTAGGGAGGTGAGTGGGTTAATGGGGAAGGCGTATGGAAAGGGGAGGGTCGGCTTTTTGGCGATGAAGGAGGTCGCCGGCGGTGGGAGAGTCTAATTGGTGACGGCCACACGATCGGGAGGCTTGGGGTTCCCAATGGCGAGTCGGCCGGTGGAGAAGATCCCAGTGGTCGGCCACGGAGGGGTACCTCGGCCGACGGTGGTCCTCGACGGTGGCGGTCCACGGGCAGACTGTCGCCTGTGGAAGCTACCAAAGTAAGGAGGAAGCAAAGGGAAGCTCGGACGAGTAATTGAGAAATGGGGAGACGAGGAGAGAATCCGCTGCGGTGTCACCGCGCAGGGGCGATGGTGGCGGCGATTGGGCGGCGGGGGCTCAAACGGAGCTCGGGAGCTTCTGGAGTGTTGGGAGGCGAGTGGAGGCGGCGGGAGAGCTCGGGAGCAAAGGGAGCAAGGGCACCGAGAAGGGGCTTTTATGCCCGAACGGGGAGAGGGATCCGAGGAGGAGGGGTGGCCAAGGGCGGCGGGTCAAGGAGAAGGACGGGGAGCTGGTGGGGAGCTCGCGACGTGAGGGTGACGCGGCTCTGCGTGGCCATAATGGCGACGGAAGAGGGAGCGGTGGCCGAGCGGCGTGGGAAAAAGTGCGTCGCGCGGAAGAGGAGGTGCGGGGCGGCAAGCGGGCCAGCGAGTGAGGAGACGACAACGCACGCGCTGGTTGGAGCGCGTTCGACCGGAGGGCGGCGGGTGGCGCAGCGGTCCGAGGGCGCGCAGCGCGCAGCCGCACGCGCGAGAGGAGGAGGCGGGAGCGGTGGGCGTCCGCGCGAAGAAGCGGCGAGGCGGAGCGCAGCGCGCCGGGAGGAGAGAGGGGCGGCGCCGGCGCGGTGAAGGCGGAAAAGGAGGAGGCGCCGGAGAAGGGGGGCAGCGCCCAGCCAAAAGGGGAAAGCGGGAAGAAGGTAGACTTTCCCGAAAAGGAAAGTTTACAGAATTCAACCAAAAATTCAGCAAAAAAAACAAGAAAAATTCCTTTTGCAATTTGGGGACTTTTCAGATTCGATTTGTTCTAAGTAGAGAAATCGATCAGACTGGTTCCATCCGGCGTGCCTGCCTGCATGGAAAGCGTTACGCGCCGCGGATTCTAGTCGGGGTCTTGGGCCGTCATTGCTCGGACCTGAGATGCATTTCTGGCCTGCGCTGCCTGTTTGTCCGGGGTTAGCAGGGGCGCCTGGACCTCATGCAGCCGGCGGCGCTGGGGGGCCTGTAACTGGGGAGCACTGTGGCCTTTGTAAGTTTTATTCGGCTTTTGTTGTGTCTACAGACTGCAGCGTGGGCCGATGTGAATTAGGGACCTGTGCTCACGATGGTTTCAGACTAGGCCGGCCCTTGTGTCAGCGTGCAGCATGCAAGAATGCGTGTGGGCCAAGAGGGCCGCGTAACCAGAGTACAAACTTGGGCTCCACCGCTCAACACAGTTACAAACCATCCTGTGAAAGTTACTAAGAGGTTCATGCAGCCTATTTGTGTTGAGATTCATGCAACACTAGACAGGAAGTGTGTTATCTAAAGATTACTACTCAATAGTAATAAATAGCATTGTGGCTCCCCCAACTCCTCTTCTGGCTCGAGCTCCTCGGGTCCACCAGGCTACTGATGAAATGGCTCAACAGGACGTGGCTGCTCACGTCAACCTGCTCCTGCAGAACCTCTCCACGCTCCGCGGCCACGGCGTCCTGGACAGCCGCGTCACCGCCGCGGTGCGGCTGCAGCCGACGCTCATCATGCAGGCGCCGGCCAACTTCCAGGCGCTGCTCGACCGCGTCGAGGCGTGCGGGATCCGGCCCAGCTCCGGGATGTACATACGGAGCTTCTTCGCGCTGCACAACGTTAGCGCACGCGCCTTCCGGGCGCCGTGATGCGCGCGGCCGGGTGCACAGAAGAGGAGTTCGCCGCCATGTTCCGCCACGTTCCGTGCTTCATGTTCGTGTCCGCGCAGCTGCGGCGGCGGAAGGTGGAGTTCTTGAGGGCGACGGTCGGGTGCAGCTCGAAGTACATCGTCAAGAACCCCGTGATGCTGACGCTCCGCCTCAACAAGCGGATGGTTCCGCGGTGCCGCGATCCAAAGGCGTGGACATTGGGAAGTCGAACACGGCGAACATAGTGAGATTGCCGGAGGACAGGTTTGTTGAGAAGTGTTGAATATATAAGCACATGTAGGTTTAATTTATTCCATAAATAAATCATGACATCATGCACGCAAAATAACAGAATCATCACAGGCATAAAAGATCTAGACATGTAAACCAGGAAACTGTACATGAACAGATCTAATACGAGAACATGATCGCATGCATCGATGGTTCTGTTCTGATCGGTTTGCAGATGTAGACGCCGCAGGCACGGTGAGGATGACACGAAGTCGATGACGATTCGCCGAAGCCGAACGACGAGGAAGACGAGCCAGAGCTACAGCGAGCAGTCGCGCAGAGCGCTTCCCAAAAACCTTATTCGCCCTCTCCCGGTGCAAGACTTCGAAGGCGACGGTTCCGGAGACCTGCTCTCCCGAACGACAATGTACGCCGGCGGACGGGACGGAGGAGGCAAAACCCTAGATTGATTTTCGCATATTCTGTATGAAGGCGGCGGCTCCGTATTTATAGAAGACCAGGACGCGTGATCAAGACGCTGCACGTTCTCCATAACTCGAATCGAACCGGATTAGCAACCGTAATCGATCCGGATTCACCGCCACTCAAAACAGCAAAATAAAGCGCAAAGGAAGCGCGCGTGCGCAAGCACTGAGCGGATTTTGGCGGACCATTCACGCAGTGCCGTGCGCGCGCGCCGCCGCCCCCGCCCGCCCGCGAGCGAGCGAGCGCGCGCGTGTTATCCTCTAGTTCTCTCCCACACATGCCTCAAGTGGCTAGGAGTGCACCATCCCTTTAAGGTGGTCTTCCTCTCCTAGAACTAGCAATATGGTATTAAAGGTCACATGCATGCCTCCTTTGCATGAGTGGGCCTTTGAGATTTAATAGGAATTATTCTTATTATATGGTCTTGGCCCACATATAATCCAACAATCCCCCACCAGATCTCAAAGTCCCACAGAGATTTGCTCGAATTCCAATGTCTTGTTTATATATCAAGATTTCGATGGAGACCGATTAAGGTTGAACATCCACCTAGAACTCCAAGCTACACTTACTCACAACTTGAACAATGTACTATGCCTTGAATTGCAAGTTTGGTGCAAGCAAGCTTCACTTAAAGACTTAACTGATACTAGGCCGCCAGTAGGCTACCCCTCGGTTGGAGCGTATAAGTCATACTCCTTGGTCTCTTCATGAGCTTAGTAGGAGATTACCCAAGATCTCCATAGACTGCGACTAACAGTCGGGCTCATATAGGTGTGTTCTTTTAAGAACGCTCTGCAGGATAGCGTCTTCGCTTCTAAGAGCCAATGGAGCACATTAAGACCTTAGTCAACCTGCCTTGCAGTTTCTGAGAGTATTGCATCTTCACATAGAGAGGGTTGAAATTACTCTCCTCCAGTTAACTAATGGCTTATTTTTCCCAGATCCTAATTCACGGGATCTCCGATCACATAGGTTGGGTTACTACCATAGATAACTCACATGGGTCTCATACCCATCTCCTTCGATGCACTATCTATCACATTCCGTGATAGTCCCTTTGTAAAGGATCGCGAGTTTTTATCTGTTTGGATGTAATCCAAGGTTATAACTCCGGAGTTTCTCAATTTCCTGACAGATTTCAATCGTCTCTTAACATGCCTAGACGATTTCATATTATCCTTAGAACTGTTCACTTTAGCGATAACGGTTTGATTATCACAGTTCATAAGGATAGCTGGCACTGGCTTTTCCATCGTAGGTAGATCCATCAATAGATCCGTAGCCATTCGCCTCAATAATAGCAGTGTCTAGTGCCGCAAGCTCGCTTCCATGGTTGACCTCGTCAAAATAGTCATTTGCAAGACCTCCATGAAACAAAGACCACCACCAATAGTGAAAACATATCCACTAGTGGCTTTGATCTCATCGAAGATCGAGATCCAGTTGGAATCACTATAACCCTCCAAAGACCGACGGTACCCAAAGTATAGTGAAGTCCAAAGTTCGAGGTACCTTTCAAATAGCGCAACACTCGCTCAAGCGCCTTCCAGTGATCATCTCACGGGTTAGATGTAAACCGCTCAACTTGCTCACAAACAAAGGAGATGTCGGCCTTGTTGCACTAGCTAGGTACATAAGTGAGCCAATTATCGAGAATATTCCGGTGATTCCTAGCAATTTTCTTATTCTTACGAAGTAACACGCTAGGATCATAAGGTGTTGGAGAAGGCTTGCGATGAAAAGCCAAAACGGCTCAAGACCTTTTCCACATAATGAGATTGCAAAAGTGTAATCCCATCCTCACCTCTAACCAATTTAATGTTTAGAATAACATCACCACTCCCGGATCTTTCATATCAAAGTTTTGAGACAAGAATGATTTGACCTCATTTATCATATTGATGTTTGTCCCAAAAATCAGAATGTCATCCACATACAAGCACAAAATAACTCCCTCACCCCACCATAGCGATAGTATACATATTTATCCGCCTCATTGGCAAGAAAACTGCAGATGTCGGTGTTCTATCGAACTTCTCATGCCACCGCTTAGGGGCTTGTTTGAACTATACAAAGATTTCAGCGCTTTAACACCTTGCCTTCTTGACCTTCTACTACAAATCCATCAGTTGTTCCATTTAAATTTCCTCATCCAGCTCTCCGTTAAGAAAAGCTGTCTTAACGTCCATTTGATGAACGAGAAGACCATGTGAGGCAGCCAAAGCAAGTAGTACTCGTATTGTGGTCAGTCTAGCAACAGTGAGTAAGTGTCAAAGAAATCTTCGCCTTCTTTCTCGAGTATAGCCCTTGGCAACAAGCCGAGCCTTGTACTTTTCAATGGTGCCATCAGGCCTAAGCTTCTTTTGAACACCCACTTGCATCCTACTGTGTTTGCACCCATAAGGTCTATCTGTCATCTCCCGGTGCCATTAGCGATAATAGAATCCATTTCACTACGGACGACCTCCTTCCAATAGTCTGCATCAGTAGATGCATACGCTTCTGAAATAGACTTGGGAGTGTCGTCCACGAGGTACACAGTGAAATCATCTCCAAAGGATTTGGATATCCTTTGTCTCTTGCTCCTTTTAGGAGCTCCACTGTCATCCTCCTCATGGACAAGTTCATGTGTATGTTCAAAAGGTTCAAGTGGTGTGATTGAACTAGGAATTATTTCAGAAGGTTGACTAGTAGTGTTATGTGTATCCTTCATTGGAAAAATATTCTCAAAGAATGTTGCATCTCGAGACTCCATAATTGTACAAACAAGCATGTCAGGTACCTCAGTTTTAACTATCAAAAATCTATAGGCAATGCTATGATTAGCATATCCCAGAAAGACACAATCCACAGTTTTAGGTCCAAGCTTGCGTTTCTTAGTTATTGGCACATTAACTTTCGCCAAGCACCCCCATGTACGCAAGTAAGAAAGTGATGGTTTTCTCCCAATCCATACCTCGTATGGTGTTTTGTCCTTATTTCTGTTAGGAACTCTATTTAATACGTGATTAGACGTTAGCAAAGCCTCCCCACCATGCCTTAGGTAATCCCGCAAAGATCTAACATGGCATTCACCAAATCGATCAACGTGCGGTTTTCCTTTCGGCAATCCCATTTGACTCGGGGAATAAGGAGGCGCCCTCTCATGTATAATGCCATGTTCCTCACAAAATAAGTCAAATTCGTTTGAGAAATACTCTCCACCACGATCGACCTAAGTCTTTTATCTTTCTATTTAAGCGGTTTTCAACTTTTGCCTTATAGATTTTAAAATAGTCTAAAGCCTCATCTTTCGTTTTCAATAAATACACATAACAGAACCTAGTTGCATCATCAATCAATGTCATGAAATATCGTTTTCCACCCTTCGTCAACACGTCATTCATCTCGAAAGATCTGAATGCGGGAGTTCTAGTGGTGCCAAGTTTCTCTCCTCGCTGACCTTGTGAGGCTTACGAGGTTGCTTTGATTGCACACACTATGGCATTTAGAACCTTTGGTGATGGAAACGTTTGGAATTAAATTCATCTCGAAAGCCGAGACATCAAACCAAAATTAATATGACATAGACGTGAGTGCCAAACATTAGCCTCATCATCCACACCGCCACAAATATGGTTTCTGATCTTATTGCAGAAATCGATAGGAAAAGCGGAACAAGCTTCGCACTCATAGCCTTTACCAATAAAATGTCCATGTTTAGACACGACTACTTTATTAGACTCAAATACCAACTTAAGCCCGTCTCTACATAAACGGGAGCCACTAACGAGATTCTTGTCTATAGAAGGGATATCTGCACGTTCTTCACCGCACGATCTTTCCCAAGTAAACTTCAGATCTACCGTGCCAACACCATGAACAGAGCATGTGACCCATTCCCATTAGGACGGAGGAATCTCGGGCGACTGATAAGAAGAAAACAACGAAATATCAGCACACACATGTACATTAGCTCCTGTATCAATCCACTAATTGGTAGATTGACTAACTGAAAGAACAGTAGGTAAATTACCATACCCAGTCCCATCTCCAGTCTTGCCAATGGTCACGTTGACAGACTTAGAAGTCTGTCCTACAAGTGCCTTCTTTCCTTTGCGTTGTGGGCACTTCTTGGCCATGTGACCAGGCTCACCGCACACAAAGCAAGTTCTATCATCCTGATTGTTGTTGTTGTTCTTCTTCTTGAAGTTGGTTGTCTGTTGGGCTTTGACAAATTTCCCTTTGTTCTTGTTTGAGGGTTTCTGTACCACATTGGCACTAGATCGCCTCCATCACCCTTAGACACAGGCGTCCTTTTCCCGAGCTTTCTCCTCAATTTCAAGAGACCCAATCGATTCTCAACAGAGTACTCTTGTCTCTTGTGTTTGAGTGTTGTTCCGAAATTCCTCCATGAAGAAGGTAATTTCGCAATAATACATCCAGCCACAAACTTGTCGGGTAAGGCACACTTCAGAGTTCGAGTTCCTTGGCAATGGCCTCGTATCTCATGAGCCCGATCTACTACTGAACGGTTATCAACCATCTTGTAGTCATGAAATTGCTCCATGACATACATGTCATTGCTGGCATCGTGAGCACCGTATTTGGAATTCGATGCATCCCATAACTCCTTCGCGTCTGTCATGTGCATATACACCTCGCACAGACGGTCAAGAAGAACTCTAAGAATGCATCCAACAAAGAGAGTAGTGGCGATCTCGAATTCTTTCGCTTTCAGCATCAAGAACACCTTGGACTTGCCATTACTAACCCGAATACATTCATAGCGAGAAGCCACGAGTGACCCTAATCGCCATCTCTTAAAGTGCACACCGAGAATTTATCCAGCCTCGGTGCATCGGCAAATCCACCATAGTAAAACCACAGTGCCTACAATAAGGTTTTGGATTGTTGAATATATAAGCACATGTAGGTTTAATTTATTCCATAAATAAATCATGACATCATGCACGCAAAATAACGAGAATCATCACAGCATAAAAGATCTAGACATGTAAACCAGAAGCGTACATAAGCAGATCTAATACGGAGAACATGATCGCATGCATCGATGGTTCTGTTCGATCGGTTTGCAGATGTAGACGCCGCAGCACGGTGAGGATGACACGAAGTCGATGACGATTCGCGAAGCCGAACGACGAGGAAGACGAGCGAGCTACATGGCGGCGATCGCGCAGAGCGCTTCCCAAAACCTTATTCGCCTCTCCGGTGCAAGACTTCAAGGCGGTTCCGAGACTGCTCTCCGAACGAGCGGTGCAGCCGGCGGACGGGACGGAGTAGACTACGTGGGATGGCGCAGACAATGGATGAAGGAGGCAAAACCCTAGATTGATTTTCGCATGTTTTGTATGAAGGCGGCGGCTCCGTATTTATAGAAGACCAGGACGCGTGATCAAGACGCCTGCACGTTCTCCATAACTCGTAACCGAACCGGATTAGCAACCGTAATCGATCCGGATTCACCGCCACTCAAAACAAGCAAAATAAAGCGCAAAGGAAGCCGCGTGCGCAAGCACTGGAGCGGATTTTGGCGGACCATTCACGCAGTGCCGTGCGCCGCGCCGCTTGCCCGGCGAGGCGAGGCGAGCGAGCCGCGCGTGTTATCCTCTAGTTCTCTCCCACACATGCCTCAAGTGGCTAGGAGTGCACCATCCCTTTTAAGGTGGTCTTCCTCTCCTAGAACTAGCAATATGATACTAAAGGTCACATGCATGCCTCCTTTGCATGAGTAGGCCTTTGAGATTTAATAGGAATTATTCTTATTATATGAGCTTGGCCCACATATAATCCAACAAGAAGTACATACTCAAGTACAAAGAAGATTTGCCTGAGCTCCTCGAGCTGTACCCTCTTAAACACGGCAAGGATATCTCACAGACAGGGTGACTGATTCACCATTACGTTCTGACATTTGTGTGACTGAATCAAATGTTGAGAGAATGAAAAAGCGGAGTAATAAACAAGGAGTGGCTTGCTATTTATGATGACGAAGAGCTGGTACAAGCCGTCTTGTTTGACATTCGGAGAGTGAGAGATTGCTGTAAGGTTTCTCATCTTGAGCAGAAGCTTATGACGAACCAATGTGTAGTAGTAGCAGCATTTGGTTATGACATTTATGCGATCTGTTGTTTCACATTCTGGGAGATAGCAACATCTGTGACTGACCAGTTTATTGTTATGCTCACATTCATGATGATCTCAGAATTTTTCTCTCTTTTTTTCATCATTTTCGCTCATTGCCACTCAGGTCTCTTTCTTCAGCATTTGCAGTTGACCCTCTTGTTGCGACGCATGTCGTCCGGCCATTTTCTGGCAGCTGACTTTCACCTTTGAAGATGATGTTCATTCAAGTACCGGCCAATATGAAAGAGACGGTGAAACGTGCCTTCATTCAGGCACCAGCCAAGTTTTAAGGAGAGGTGCTGAAGCGTACCGAGTGGCACGACACGAAGGGTACCAGAGGCAGAACCTGAACATATTCCGCCACGAAATACACGGCTTAACGTTCAGCTAGTTGAGTCTGGCAATGTTGCCGCGTTGATAGCCTGATAGCCAGGTCCCCATACGTTTCAGAAAGAAAGAAAAAAACCCTGATAGGTAGGGGTGTTAATAGGTTAGGTTCACATGAGTTGAGTTCTTGATTGAATTGGCTTTGTTTGGGTATAAACGGGTTAAAAGAATGAATGAGTTAGGTCGGATTGGCTTATAGAAAATGTTGGGTAGGATTGAAATAGGTTCAAAAATTTAAAGTTGAAATTGGGTTGAGAATGGATTCAACCCAAGGTGTTGCAATATGACTCACCCATAGGTTGGTTCCACCCATAAAGCCCATATGGACATTTAGACCTAATAATTTACACAAAGTAGTGGCTCTGTACTTTAAATCATCTGTAGTAAACTTCAACAAATTTCGTGAAACTTTTATGGTGTGAACGCGAGTTATAAATTTTAAATACTGAACTTTTTCAAAAGTTTTATATAAAAGTTTATTGGTCCCACCTATATGTTTGGATCTAATAATTTGCATAGAATAGCATCTCTATACCCTAAATCATCTATAGTAAATTTTAGGCAATTTTGTGAAACTATTATGGTATGAACATGATTTAGAAATTCTAAATATCAAACCTTTCAAAAAATTCTATAAAAACCTACCGGTTCTACCTGTGTGTCTAGGTCTAATAATTTGCACAAAATTGCGTCTCTATACCCGAAATCATCTGTAGTAAATTTCAAAAAAAATTATGAAACTTTTATGGTATGAACCCGAGTTATAAATTTTAAATACCAAATTTTTTTAAAATTTTCCTATAAGTGTGTTGATCCCACCTATGTGTCTAGGCCTAACAATTTGCACAAAGTAGCGTCTCTATACCCTAAATTATCTATGGTAAATTTCAGGTAATTTTGTGAAACTTTTATATTGTGAACGCGAGTTAGAAATTCGAAATACCAAACCTTTCCAAAAAAAATTCTATAAAAACATGTTGATTCCATCTATGTACCTAGGCCTAATAATTTGCATAAAGTAGCATCTCTATACCCGAAATTATCTATAATAAATTTTATAAAATTCTATAAAACTTTTATGGTGTGAACACGAGTTATAAATTTTAAATACCAAACTTTTTCAAAAATTTCCTATAAAAATATGTTGGCCCCACCTTTGTGTCTGGGTCTAAAAATTTACACAAAGTAGCGTCTCTACACCTCAAATCATCTATAGTAAATTTCAGATAATTTTGTGAAACTTTTGTGATGTGAACACGAGTTAGAAATTCTAAATATTGAACTTTTTTAAAAGTTTTCTATAAATACACTTGCATTTGCATGTAATAAATTAGTAAAGAGTAGGTTGGCAATAAGTTTACAATTGGTTGAAAATAGGTTTCAACTCATTTCAACCATTTAGATTGAGTTGAGTGGAAATGCTATATAAGTTAGGTTGTGAAAGATGCTCTTTAAGTTGAGTTAGGTGGGGTTTTGAGTTTTTTAAGTTTTTTTAAGTGAAGATTAGGTTGATTTTGGATTACGTTTTAACCCATTACCATCCCTACTGATAGGTCGGCAAAGTCTAGATTCACGACGAGCATGGACATAATTCCAATGCGGTTGTGCGTGTCATGCTTGCAATCTAGAAGAAGAAATCATCTACAAGCCCCAGAATGCCAAATGACGTAAAAGGAGACAGACGCTCATCCTGAGCTGCATTCTCGTGATCAAAACAAGTTGTAGCGCATGACACCATGTTAGACACCAGCAGAATAGGTCAGCTAACCTAATACATCAGCATGCTACGCAAATCCTATAAACAATGCATGCTTAGTCTTTCCTACTTCCCTCCAGATTTAAAGTAAACTACATGAGACACATGAACTGATCAACAAGTCCTACTTGTAAGAGCGGGACTCATTATCAAATCTATATGGTTACTGTACAATGCCTTTACTGCTGATCGCTCACTGCTCTGCTGCGACGGCCGGATGACTAATGCACGCCACTCATAGACTAGAAGTTGATACCAGCACAAAACGCACCAAAATTCGTTGGAGTAGATGCACTTCTGGGATGCAATACCGCGTTTGGAGAGTGGGGGAAATGGTATTTCGATCTACTTGGCTGCATACCAATTACTCGCACACTTGGCATCAACAGCCAGGTCAACCTTCAGGATGTTGGTGCCGTAGAAGGGCTTAGACATGCACTCGACCACTATTGCCTTGGCCAGATCAGCCGACTCTGCAGGTCCTTCCAGTATCACTTCATCATGCACCTGAAAAATGGAGCTGTCAGTTCTGCTAGCTTTTGCCACTAGATGTTACATTTGAAAATAAAAAATCACCAATCGGATAAAAGGACAGCAATCAGAATTCAGAACTAGGGGTGTTGTGTTGTTAGCCAATTTGACTTGAGGACAGCACGGTTCCAACAGTGAAATGGACCGGTCATTAAATACTGTACATTCTTTTTTTTTGTTTAGAAGGAAAACAAAACTGGTGACCACACGAGTGTTCTAGGCTTTTACTTGCTAAAGAGAAGACAAAGCACTAGCGGTGTTCACGTAATATACCTGCAACAGGAGCCTCCAACCGAGCTCCTTAAGACCAGTATTCAGATCTATCTCAAGCATTGCACACATTGCAACATCTGCTGCACTGCCCTGTGATGTTAAAAAAGACTACAATTTCAGCATCACATTTTTTTAAAAAAAATGACTTCTAATTAGACAATAATGACCTGTACAGGAGCATTGATAGCAGCACGCTCAATGTGACCCCTTTGACCAGGAGTAGCATAAGCCATGTTAGGGAAACGTCGTGATCGCCCAAGCAAAGTATAAACCTCACACTTCTCTTGTGCTAACTCTTTCTGTTTCATTTGCCATGCCAAAACTTCTTTTCTATCTCTGTACCACAGTTTCAGTGTATCCTTTGCTTCCTTAACAGAAACCTGCCAAGGCAACAAGTTACAACTTGTGCAGTTGTGCAATACTTTGGGGAAAGGGAAAAGGAAAGGACTGTGTATCTGTTTCATTACTGAGGGAATTTATAGCTGCTTCTGTTAGTGAGATCATTTTTAAAATCGTTTCATTCAGTAAAGAGTTTTAACAGTGAATCTAATAAACATGACCAATCACTATGCAAGTGGTTTTCCGGTTTCTAGCTAATCCGTATGAACCCAGTACTCCAAGCTGGTAGCAGAATGGAGTGTGCACCAAAGTTTAAATTCTTGCTATTAACAGAGAGGTATGTTCATCCAATTCGTACCTTCCAATCCCGAGCAAGCCCAACAGCTGTTTTTCCGTATGCAATGGAGAAATTAAGCATCTTAGCTTTCCTCCTCTCAGCACCAAAAGCATCCTAAATCACAAGTAAAACATCAAACTGTGTTTGACTCCATACAAGTCATGCATGTTCTTATCTCATGCTAATCACATTTCCTAGATCCATTTCCATAGAAATCTACGGAACATAAATGGAGCATCTTGTGAACCGGACCAGATTAAACTTAAAAAAAACATTTGGAGGAACTTCATTCCAGATACAATGCCAAAAAAAGAAGGCACAAAAAAAGAATATATAAAATAGCCATCCTTTTTTGAACCAAAACTAAAACAAATTTCGAGCTCCAAACAATTGTCATACTTGTACAACCCCCCAAGGAAAGTAAAAAAGAAGCATCAGACTAAGACGTGAGATGTGACATCTTAAACAAAAAGGAGGATCCTTAAGAATGTTTATATAGAAATACATCATATTTAATTTTAAAAGGAACTGACCAATCACAACTTGAAAATTCTAAAAATAATAATATATTTGTTATGGCTAACTGACAATTCCACAGGGTATAAGTTATGGATTCTGATCCGCATTGAAGTAGGGTAGTTAGAATATTACAGTGATATGGAAAGAAAAAGATGAATTACAACTGTATAAGTGCAGTGTACAACATAAAGCAATAACATGATAAGCCTGATCATAGTTTTAACAACTAAATTGAAATCAACATAACTCTCAGAAATATTATTGAAGCTAGAGTACCTTCAACAACGGCACAGGAGGTTTCTCTTGACCAGGTTGAGGATGCCACTCAAGAAGTACTCTCTTTTCTTCAACAGCATCACGAATATGCTGGTACATGTTCATGGCTGTCCTGGAATGGAAGTCACCACCAGCTTTGAAAGCATCTAACATGCTTTTACAATCAGCAAGATGTGCCAGGATCCTGAGCTCCAGCTACATAGAACAGAAGTATGTCTTTATACTTGTACTTGTCAAAAAATACTCAGAATTTTGTTGGCATCACTAGCATACCTGACCATAATCAGCAACAATAAGAGAGTTCCCTGGAGCTGCAACAAAAGCTTGACGGATTTTATACCGGTCCTTTTCAAGTGCAGGTTGATTCTGCCATGGAGGAAATTACATCAAGAGTTCAATAAATTACTTCATATCACAACTCACAGGATAATACAACATAGTACCACAACATCTAAAGCAAGTACCTCAGAATTTCAACATTTAGAACCAAAATTTCATCTTTTGGATGTGATATTGAATAATGCAACAAGGTCAGCTTATTCCTGAACCATTAAATTCACTGAAACACCAGTGCTTACTTTTGAAATTAATATTTAGTACAGCCCACTCACTGACTTCTAATGAATAAAACAGGGCTCAATGGCACTGAGCTGAGCTAGCTTGGTTTGTATAGGATTTCTTAAGTGAGTCTTTGGTTAAATGATGAGTGCCTAAATGGCGAAGCAATCATCACGTTAATTTTGCTCTCAACAATTATAACAGGTATGCATGCTAAGGCATGCAAACAGGCGTGAACTCGGAATATGTGCATATGCTTCCTGTTGGAATGGACCTCACATCTATTCCATGGGCCAAAATGGCCAATATAAGTCATATACAACGCATAAGCAACTAGCAGAAAACCCCCTATACAAAGGACTAATACAAATATGTACATATACTTCTAACACCACTATCACCACCTCAAACTCGCGGTGGATCAACAACATTTGGTTTGGGGAGACAGAAGTTATGTTGAGCCCTAGTCCGTGCCTTCGTGAAGAAGTCAGCTAGCTGAAGCTCTGAATGCACATACTGAAAAGCGACAACCTACTGTTGCACCTGCGACCGTATGTTGGAAGCATCAACCCCAATGTGCTTGGTAAGCTCATACATCACTGGATCCCGAGCAATACTAATCGCACCAGTGTTGTCTGATAGTAACGTAGTTGGTGCAGAAACCGAAACACCAAAGTCCTCAAAAGGCCATCATAGCAAGGTGATCTCAGTTGTCACAAATGCCAGAGCCTCAACTCAGTCTCCGTACTTGAACGGGAAACTGCAGATTGCTTCTTAGTCGTGTAGGCAAACAAGTACCAAGAAAGACACAAAAAGCAGAGAGAGATGACGATCAGAAAGATCACTAGCCCAAGTCGCATCAGAGTACGCCTGAAGCTATAAGGAGTGGAGCGAGTGAAGAAAAAGCGCTGAGTGATGGTCCCACAAAGATATCACAAAACACAAAGGAGTTAATTATAGTGAAACTGGGTAGGAGCAGAAACAAACTGACTTAGAATATGAACAACATGAGAGATGTCAAGACGAGTGACACCAAGGTAAACAAAGCACCCAACAAGGTAACGATAGCGAGTGGGATTCTCGAGAGGGGTACCGTCAGTAGGACGAAGCTGAAGGTCAAGCTCCATAGGACTGCCCGCTGTACGCTGATCAATGAGACAAACGCGATCAAGAAGATCCTAGATGTACTTCTGCTAGGAGGGGTAGTGACCATCAGGTGTAGAGGTGACCTCAATCCCAAAAAAGTAGCAAAGAGGACCCAAACCAGACATATAGAACTGCTCACCAAGACATATCTTCACAAAGTCAATATACCGATGGCCATCTCCAGTGATGGGCATGTCATCCACGTAGAGAAGAAGCGTCCAACCACAAGAGTGAACAAACAGAGCAGAGTCGTGATCACTAGCAGAGAAGCCAACAGTAGTGACAACAAAGATAAAACACTCAAACCAAATATGAGGGGCTTGTTTGAGCCCATAGAGAGAACGACGAAGGTGACAAACCTGACCGTTAGGGACAAAATACCCAAGAGACAGGTGCATCTCGTAGTTTGCCATTAAGAAATGCATTCTTAACATCAAGCTGTGGGATAGTCTACTACCGAATAGAAGCAACGACAACAAGAGTGTGGACAATAGTCATATGAGCAACAGGGGCAAAAGTTTCATCATAGTCATGCCCATACTCTTGCTAAAAATCACGTGCAATGATGCGTGCCTTCTAGTGCTCAATGGTACCAATAGAATGAGCCTTGATCTTATAGATCCGCTTGCACATGATAAGAGTAACACAAGCAGGAAGAGGAACAAGGTCCTAAGTGCTAGTACTCTCTAAAGCACCAATCTCCTCCGTCATAGCGAGCTGCTACTCAGGATGAGATACATTACGATTAGAGATAGGCCCAATAAGAGAAGTAGCAAAAGCTACAAAGCCATAGTGATCAGGATGCGAAATCGCACTCCGATCACGAAGAGCGTACCTCAGAGGAGATGCTGAAGCAGGACCCAACAAGGACGGAAGAGTAGAGATAGAGGGTGACAGAGCTGGCGAAGAAGGATCAGAACAGGGATGACGAGTGTAGTGGAAAGGAAAGGAACAGACCTCAACAAAAGAGCTGCGGGGGGTCCTCCGGTGGGGAAGCAAGGGGAGCCAGAAGGGAAGGAGCCAAAGGTGAAACCAACGGAGGTGGTAGAGGAGACGGAAATGAAATCAATAGAATGGAGAGCTGAGGATCAGGAAAAATCAGAAAGGAGATCAACTCAGCAAAGGAGTCCGGACTGGAAGTGGTGTCACGAGGATAGTAAGGCCGGAATCGAAGGTGATGTCGTGCGAAACGCACATCCGACGAGCAATAGGGTCATAGCAGTGGTAGCCCTTGTGCTCAGCATTGTAGCTAAGGAAAACACACTCCATTGACTAAGCAGTTAGCTTCGTGCATTCACAGGGTAGAAGAACAAAGCAGACACAGTCAGAAGCGCGAAGGTAATTGTATTGAGGAGACCTACAGTAGAGACACTCAACAGGAGTAGAACCCTAAAGAACAGTGGAGGGTTGTAGGTTGACAAGGTAGGCGGTGGTAGAAACTACCCCAATCCAGAAGTGAAGTGGAACAGAAGAGGCCAACATCAGAACGTGGACAGTCTCAAAAAGGTGACGATGTTTGCGCTCAGCAACACCGTTCTGAGCGTGAGCACCAGGACAGGAGTACTGAAGAAGTGCAATGCGCAGAAAAAAAAACTAACAAAAAGCAATAAACAAGTACTCACCAACAGAATCAGCATGAAAGACACAAATGGCTGAATCAAACTGAGTACAAACCATAGCAACAAAAGACTGATAAATATAAAGGACCTAGTTACAAGAAGATATGAAACAAATCTAAGTATGGTGAAAGTAGTCATCAATGAATATCACATAGTAGCAATGACCCCTTCGAATCGAAACGAGTCAGACCCCAAACATCAGAGTGAATCGAGTCAAAAGGACAAGCAAAAACAGAGTCACTAGAACCATAAGAGAGCTACACCTGCTTGCCAAGCCAGCAACCCATACAGGATAAAGTATAACTGAAAACAGACACAAGAACACCACCACTCACTAAAGAAGAAAAATGGGACCCACATAGGTGACCTCAGCGATGATGCTATTGAGCAAAACTGACATAAGTGGTGGTGGTAGAGGCAGTGACAGTAGTGGAAGTGGAAGGAAGATGAAGCCAATCGAGCCCCCAGAGACGTTGAGAATCAACAAAATGCAAGCTAGTACCAACCAGAGTCCTTGTGCAGCGATCCTTAACACAGCATGAGTCAGGCTCAAGAATGATAAGACAATCATGCTCAGTGATCTGATCCGCTGACATAACCTGCATAGCAAGCTTAGGGCTCAGTTCTTTTGGGCTTATACTTTGGCTCTGGCTTCTATTTCTACATTAACTCATCTTTAAACGGTGCGTTTTTTAAAGCAAGGTCTATAAACAAATTGTAGTACAAACTATACTGAGTTCAACTGTACCAACCAAAATTGAATGCGACTATTTCCTTCTGTGTATTACCTCTCACGAACAGGCCAAAATTCAAAAACCACAGCCATAAACCATAAGCCTCAGCCCAAAAGAACCCACCCTAGGAACATGAGAAACTACAGGAACATGAAAACTATGAGTGGAAATAGTGCCTCGACTAGTAACTGAAAAAGAAGTGCCATCTGCAATCTGAATGAAAACAGGTAGAACATAAGGACTTAAAGAGGTAAGATGAGTTGAATCTGGTGCCATGTGGAAGAAAGCACCAAAGTCCAGGAGCTTGAGGTAGGACTGACGACCAGATGCTGAAGGAGGGAGACTAGCTATTGAGCAGTGTCGGGCTGGCGAGGAGCACCAACAGCTCCTAACAGAGCAAAGCCACGCTCTGGGCAACCACATCTACGGCCTTGGTTCCGCCTCCTGGAGTAGGCCAGAGGCACTACAACGCTGTTATAGGAAGACACGGCGGCAATGAAGGCCTCATGTTGTGGAGAGAAGCCCCGACGACATCTAGCTGCTTCAACCCGAGTAGGCGGCGGCGAGTCTAAGAGGCCAACAGCCAGAGGGCAGGCCGACCACAGAGGAGCAGCAGGCTGTTGACCTAAGATCCCAGTAGTAGGCAACCAGATCGGGAGGCCGAGGGCGTGCCGACTGTGCGAGAGGATGACGAGGCCGCACTCACTGATAGGGAAGCAGTTGGGATCCGCGAGTTCATGCACCACGATGCCAGCGGCGCCCACGTCAACAACAGCTGCTGCTCGACCTTTGTGCTCAATGCGCAGGCCTGCTGGTAGCCCGATGACATGGCCGAGGACAGCCACGACAATGGCCCCATCTTCGCCCTCGGCAAAGCGCCGCACAGGGCGTCGATCTCGGCCGCCTCGTTGGGGTGAGGTAAGACGCCCAGAGCCAGTGTCCCACGGAGGAGGTGGCAGCGTGCCCACCATCACCGGAGTTGGGAAAGGTGCTGCCGGCGCAGGAGGTTGGGGCAGTGACGGACCCAAGAAGATCCGGGTGGTGTTAGCTAGATCCAACCGGGTGAGGCCGATGGCGCCAGATCCAGGCATGGCGAGGTCGGTGGCAGCCAGATCTAGGCAGCAGTGGCTGGATCAAGGCGAAGAGAGGCTGGGGAGTGTCCGATGGCTCCGAATCCAGGTAGGACGAGATTGGTGGCAGCTGGATCCGGGCAGCGATGGTTGGATCTGAGTAGGGAGGCGGACGACTAAGTTGACGGCGGCAAATCCAAGCGACGACGATGAGCTCCTCCCAAGTCACAGCGGCGAGTAGAGTTAGCAGTGGTGGCAAGGGAGAGCCTAGGAGAGGGAGATCCGAGAGGAGAGAGAAGCGGTGGCCAGGGGCGACGGTGGCGAAGGTATAAAACTACGGTTTTGGAGGGAGAGGCATGTGTTCTGATACCATGTTGGAATGGACCTCACATCTATTCCATGGGCAAAAATGGCCAATATAAGTCATGTACAAGGTATGAGCAAATAGCAAAAAAAACCCTATGCAAAGGACTAATACAAATATGTACATATACTTCTAACACTTCCATCTGCAGATCAGGACCTCGGTTCATCATAAGTTCATAACAACAACAGAATTTTGGTTGGTTTTACTCAGTTCATCCAAATTACACATATTGGACTAACAGAAGCTGCCAGCGTCAATCTATTTCTAAATTCCATAACCATACATGAACTTTAACTATTACATATTGATTTGTCCAAACAATAGTGTGACTTGTGCTCCAAGCTAGGAACAAACTACCTAATGGTCCTATTCTGAAAGGTTATTTCTGCCTTCTAATATGCAGAAAGACAGCAATAGACTTCAGATAATTTCCTAAAAAAATAGACTCTAAAAAATAGACTCAAGATAACTCTCAACCTCGAGTGGCAATATATATTACAGGCATGTACATAATCCCCCAACATAAATGCAAAAGACAGTAACCTGTAAATTTGGTGTCCTTGCTGACAAACGACCTGTTTCTGTATTGATATTTAAGGAACAGTGGATCCTACCCTCGTTACATGATATATGATTTCCCTATCAGGAAAAAAAGGAGATAAATATCATTAAGAACCAGATAGATAAGTAAGACTATAATAGTTGACAGTAGCCACTCAAGCCTAACTAGCACATTGTCACTGCTGAAGGAACAACTACAGCAATCTATGCTAGAGTAGGTGGAGCCAGCTCACCTGTAAGGGAAGAATAAAGTTAGATATTAACGAGTCAATAGAGCAGATCTCACAGAGAGCTGCAATGGCATGGCATGCTTCCTTTCCTTTCTTTCCTCCTCCAAATGCTTCATATGCAGTCCCATATGAGGTAGTGTCTTCTAGATCATGCTCAGAAATTTCTGAATCGCTGTCATATTCGTCATCCTCTACATCATCTACTGCATAAACAAGATCAGTTGTCAGTTTCCCAGCCAAATTTCTCAATGCATCCGCACTGACTGAAGGCCAGCCACTTGCAGTGAATAGATCAGCTTTCAGATCTTCCACAATGCTGAGAAGTTCAATTGTGCGATACTTGGGAGTCTTCTTGCCCTCTATAACTGTGTTTTCATCATTTGGCACTTTGAAAGTTTTACTCTTTGGCAAAGTTTCACCGGGTTTGCTTCTGCACAAAGATTTAATAAGAACATTATAACTTCTAGGAATTGTGTGCAAGAATGCCTACAGTAGGTGCAAAGGTAAACACAACAAGTCACAATTCACTTTTTTAATCGATATATGTTCATACATATCTCTAGTACCTAGTCGAAGCTCAAACAATCCTGTTGGAACTGATAAACATGTCAAGAAAAGAAAAAACTAAAATCACGATCAGTGCCGAATTTAACAACGTCCTCACAAAGATCCTTAAAAATGTCAGATCTTTTGGAGAAATCATAGAGTTAAGTATATGAAAATAAAAACATCTTTAGAAAGAGACTAGAACAGAGTGATGACTATACCTATTCTCTATACCACCAAAGAAGAGTTGGCGAATCTGAGTATCACTATTGACATTCATGTACTTGGCATCAGGGCAATACTTAGATGCCCATTTCCGAAACTTATCTGCAGCTAATTTTTGCTGTGCAACAGCAACCTTTTCAATCTCCGACAGGTAAGCACGGTCAACAAGCATTCCAGCTGTTTCCATCTTCACAAGAAGGGCACCAAAAGGGCGCCAGTACTCCTCATAGAAATCATACATTGAACCTCTGGGGTAACCATCAAAAGTCCAATGCTTTCTTTCAAGCTTGCTTCTCAAGGTTTCATAAAGCCTCAAGGTACTCATTGAATCTAATGAAGAATAGCTGATCCACAGTTCTCTGTCTTCTCTTTGTAAAATCTCAACAGGCTCGATGGAAATAATTTTTCCTTCGGATCCATCCTTTTTAATCTTTTTCCTACCAAAGATGGTTTTCATTGATCTCTTTCCAATATTTTGTAATTCCTTTGGGACAACATCCATAACTCTGTTATCATTTGTAAGTCCTTCAAGCGAATATCCTCCATCAGTTCTCCTCGAAGAGTCCCAAAGTCGTGCAAGATGCATTGTATCAGCATGAAATCCAGCAACCTTGATTCCATAGTTCTCCATGACATGGCTATCAAAACTATAGTTGTGCCAAACCTAGATGTGAAAAACAAGATATTTGCATTAGAAAACTTGACAACAAGGTAACAACATACACTATAAATTTATAAAAGTAGTAAAGTTTATCTAGGGATGGAAAAAGAAAGTAACATCAGCCTAGAGTGAAGCAGACAATTGAACATGCGACAAATGGGTCTTCACAACATATAGTAACATTGAGCTTAATATGTGATGTTATTGCACACTTCCCTAGGTGGTTGCAATGATAGTCTTGTTCTTGGTTCCATTTGTACTGCATTAGTCATATAAAAGGAGACCAACAAACCCAAATACAGTACTCTCCAGAGTCCAGACAAAAGAGAACGAGGAAAAAAGCTGCACCTTCCTGATCAACGGATCTTCAAAAAATGGTGCAAACTCCATGAGAACATCCCGTCCACCATCCAGCACATCCACCCAAATGCATGTTTTGCCATTTCCAAAGTCAGCTTCAGCATCGGAATTGCCAGAATAGATGCTAAAGCATATGACCTCTCCATGGCTAACTGGTGTCTCTTGTTTAACATCAATATTAGCTACCTGCATAACATTGAGCTCTCCTGAATTATGACACTAGCAAGAAGTCAATATGCATACAAAACACAACAATTTATTCAGCATAGCTTGATTTCTCAGTACTATTATATACCATTGAATCAAGGTGATATTGGATACCAATGGCATGCTGTTCATGGTTCAAGAGAACAACTATAACTTTTGCCCTCGCTTGTAATGGATGTTGTATAATTGTATTCACTCATAAGGAAGAACAATAAAAGAAACAGACAGGCATACTGCATACATAATGCTTGAGGTTGATGATTGGCAAAGAGTACTTGCATGCAAGAAGCAAAAACACATAAGAACTAAACAGAACTAGACTTTCATGATAGCCAGAAACAGCATAGCTTAGTAATTAACTATGAAAGATGGGGTATGGGGCTGTGGGAGGTGTGCAGCTATATGTAGAACCTTGACACCTCGACAAACGGGGACAGGTTCAGGTAAAATCAGTGTTTACTACCGATTGAATATGCTAATAGTAGGCAACAAGCAATGACAGATAAATGTGAACATAACCATTTTGCATAGAAGTGCAAACAGTCACCAAGGGTTTTCATGCCCTACCTCTGTGTCACATGCATGAATAAAGTTTTTGTACTTTGTAGTAAGCAATTCAACAACACTTCTAGCTGACTTCACATTGTCAACCACCAGAACTTTGTCATAGATGGTAGCAAGTGCCTTCCGTGCATCTTTAGACTCCTTGGACAAGGGGGCTTTAGCTGGAGAAGACTGTACCGTCTTCTTGGATGTGCATTCATGCTCATCTCCATCACAACCATCTTTAGCCTTGTCATCAAACTGCAGGCTCTTTTTGACTTTAGAAATCTTTGGCAAAGAAGCATCAAACTTGGATCCATTAGGCCAATGAGTCTCCACTTCAGAGCCACTGGGTCTCTTTAGTGGTTTAACATCATCATTAACAACACTGGTCAATGCTGATACAGCACCTGCAGCGTGATTTATCACATGATGCTTTGCCAATTTCATATTGGTGTGCCTTTTTGCAAGAGAATTAGGTGCCATTATTTCTCTTACATTGTACAATGAAGAATGGTTGGAACTCTTGCGATCTTCCAAGGGTTCATGATGAAGAATTCCTGCTCGTAGATGAGTGGAACCATTATAAATACTATTCCTGGCATTATTGGTGGTTTTGATAAAAGATAACTTCTTGCTCTCCTTGACCCATTCTTGCGCACTACTTTGCACATTGAAGTTGAGGTATACTCCAAGCTTAAGAGCCATGTTGTCTTTAACTCCAAGGCCTGAACTATGAGTGTACTCCTGCCTGTCAGTCAAAAATTTCCAATGTTAGAGACAGAACACCAAAGTAGTGCACCATACTTGGTGACTGCTAATAGGTCAAAAACGAGAGCCTTTCAGAATACCATCGTTTGGCCATAACTTTGTTAAAAATTCAGCCGATTGCCACCCCAGGGGCCAGATACAACAGCTCAAAATTCCTATGGGCTATGAAATGTAAGGAAAAAATTGCACAACAAGGAGTACCGAATGCTAGCTCACTCATCCCCGGATTGGTTCATAATAACCACTAGCGTGAATCCAGAACATGACACACGACGGTTCCCAAAACACAATAGTAATCACACCACTACATCAGTATCAGCACAGCATTAGGTTAACCTAGAACAGCACCCAATCATGGTAAGCATCTCGAATCGTACAAGCCAATAGGCGCTAACTTTGCTGGAACAAGCATTAAATCTCTAACTGAACAGGACGGCGACTACCTTCTGCCACCGATGAACGGCGAGGACAGCGAGTGCCGGCGGCGGCGGTGGAAGGGCGACGGCGCCGAGCACGAGCACCGCCGAAGCTGCGCGGGCAACGGCGCTGGTGCCGGCGCCGGCGCCGCCATCGCCATGGAGCCCACGAGCCGCCACAGGTTCCCCCCTCCTCCTCCCGCTCCCCCGCCGCCGCAACCGAAGCCGCAGGGCGCCGTCTTGGGCAACGCGTCGGCACGGCTAGGGTTCGGAGCAGGACGCAACCATTAGGCCTCGAGATTTAAAGCTTGGGGAGGCGAATGGACTACGGAGTGGCAGCGAGAGGAGGGTTCGAGGGAGGCGAGGAGAGTTTTGTTTTTGGAGTTTGGCGCTGGCGAGGGAGGGGCAGGGGGAGAGGGTTTACGGCCACTGCGGAATCCTATCCGCGCCTATTGACATTTGGATTTATTGATCATATACCCTCTATTTAGATGAAAATTTAGGATTTATCCTCTTGATCTACATATCAGTGACTTATGATGACCCCACATGTCATTGAGATAAGAAGAGTAAATTCTAAATTTTCCAACTAAAGGGAGGGTTTATGATCCAATTCCCCTTGACATTTTGTTTTTGCTTCTGCTTCTGTTCTGTTCAGAAAGTCATAAACTAATACAAGTATTTATTCAAAAGAATTATTTTATTTCTCATACGCTTATGATCTTATCTTGTTTTGAAGATTCAAAGAGTCATAAATACATCATATATCTCACTTTATTTGTCTTTATCTTGTACACGTATCTCTCATTTATTTTCTCTATTATTTATGTTTTCTTTTTAAAAATACTTGTTTTAATAATTACTATCTATTTTTAATTAAAAACCATCGCTCACGTCCGAGAAGTCATCGGCTACATCACAAGCAGTGGCGAAACCAGGTCTCCGGCTAACTGGGCTGTAACTCGAGGCCTGACAACAAAAGTTCATGTAAAATTCATAAAAAATCATAAGAAAACAGAGTTAGCTCAAAAGTCAGACCAAGATCCCGTCCCTGATCATAAGAACATGCCATGTCGGCGGCGTGGCTTGAAAGGGGGCTCGGCTTCAGCAGCGTGGTCGTGTGAACGCTGGCGTTCTGGGTTTTATTTCCTACGTGCACACGCTCAGCGGAATACGTATCAACCAACATGTTTCCCAATCTTGTTCTTTTGCGTGTGTTCTTGAGGTGTCAACGTCGGTTGGTATGGGTGTGATGGTTTTTTTAGTGGGTTTAGTGGATGATTTTGGTGGTGCAGCCTCTAATCGTGGAATGGAAGTGTCAAGGGTTGTTGAATGGTCAGGTTTAATCCATTTTAAATTTGCAGAAGGAATGAGAAGGTGAGATATCTTGGGGGTTTGTGGTTTCTTTACTAAGCGTATAGAATTTTAGTTTAGAGTTTTGCATCTTCTTCCTGTTCATGCTATGAAAAACTATATATAATTTTAGATATCGATACGGTTTCCAAAATACAATTTTGATCACTAATTGTTATTATAATAGATTTATAAAACCTAATGAAATTATATTTTTATGAAAGTTCTTTTTGAGACAAAACATATACACATTACTTTTACGTGTTCAACCTAAATATTGAAAAATATATAGATATTCAAAATTTGAAAATTTGAAAAAAAAAACGTTTTTTGTGACCGGAGGGAGTATCACACTAGGAAAATTTAACTCCATTATCATGTGATACCTTTTCTGTTGTGATGTGATCCAAACAGTAAGCTTATGAACTTCTCAAGGCATGCATGGAAACGTTTGCTTAGTAAAAGAAAAATCTCTTACATCATACTAGAGAGAGCACAGCTTTTCTTGGCGTGTCTCCAATACATTCCCGCCTACAACAGCTACTCTCCATACCCTAAGCCCAAAAATCACTAGCTAGCTCGTCTTGAACTTCACAGCAAACAGACTAGCTAATTACCAATCATTTACAAACTTCCTCGTACTTAACACCAGCATAATCTCAACCCCCTGGCCTTCTCCAAGACAAACAGCCGAAGTTTCTAGAAGCTTCAGCGACGTACGAAACATCATGGTGCATGAGCGAACACCGGCATAAACATTCCTTTCTTGGCATACTACTTGCAACACCATGCATCATGCTGGCGCCGCCGTTTGCATCAGCATCAGTACACTATACTAGTATATGTCAGCTAGCTCGACGGCGGCTCAGCTGGAGGGCACCGGGTAGCACTTGCCCTTGCACATGCACCGGTACACCATCGGGCACGGCTCCGCGATGGAGCACTTGAAGCTCACCATGACGCGGTTGCACGGCGAGCACGCGCCGCACGCGTGCGAGCAGTCCGGCAGGCTTGACCCCGTCGCGTACACCTCTGCTTCCTGCAGGAGGAAGCCGCTGTCCCCGCCGCTCCGCCCCTGCTACGCCCGAGCACGAGGAGGAAGAAGATCGAACAGATCAATTAGCTCGGTGGCCTCACTGAACTTGTACACTGTACAGAGTATAGGCGACGTGATCGATAGAACGTACCACTTGTAATGCAGCGGTAGGCGTTCCCTGTCCATGTGCCATTTTTACACCAGCTGCTGAAATGAGATCCAAAAAGTTAGCACAGTGGTATACAAAATCGCCGCAACATTCCATACACGAAACGATACATCTCGTTGCACTTACAAGGAGCTGGTCTGATGCCATCACTCGTGGCAGCAAGCAGCAAGACGACCGTGAGAAGAAGAGGAAGAACGCAGTGAACTGGAGCAGCAGCAAAAGCGTGCCTCCTCATCGGCCTAAGAATGTCTAAAGAAGAGCTCAGCTCAGCCTGTGTATTATGAAGTGCAACGCGATAGCAAGAAGAGGCTGCAGGGAACGGAGAACGCACGCCGTGCGCGTATATATTCGCGTCGCGCGCGTGCAGACACTGAATGTTGAGAGGGGAGCTAGCTAGCTAGCTAAGCGAGAGGCAGAGCGCATGCAGCCATTGATGAGAGACGCAGCGGCAGAGCGGGATCTTTGATTGTGCTTCACAAGTTCACATGATCCTCGGCAACGCGCCGGCGCCTCACATGGATTCAATGACCCTGCGCACCGCTGTCCTGGAACTTCAGCCCGGCCGTTCTGCGCTGCAGAAGTGCAGATACGTCGCCATTTATGGGCGGGCGTGCTGCAGTGCATGGACATGGCAGCGGCGCGCGCGGGAAAACGGCAGAGGAGTGCTTATCAACGACCGCTGCGTTGATTGAATTGCGCTGCGAGGCCGTGAGGTGAACTGACCCTGCGGCTGCAACTCTGCTGCAAGGAGTGAAGGATTCGTGAGCGCGCGGAGCTGCACGCGCCGCAGAGGAGGTGAGGTGAGGCAGTGGGGAGCCTGCTGTTGCTTTGAATGAAGCCGCTCATTTATTCTGCTTGTGTGAGTGATCCTAACGTCGACGCCATTAGTGACCCACATGAGCTCTGCCTGGCCCAGCTGCTTATTGGCTAGCTCACGTCCGGAATCCTGTGCGTGTGCGGCAACTTCTGAACCTGTCCGGCCGTGCTTAGCTAGATGCCGTCTAATAGATGTGCTCCCTTTTGCAAGAACTGAAGTGGGCAAGTGATGACGTTACGGCAACAGGACTCGGTGGATTATCCTAGATTACGTCTTGCTTTCTGGGTGAATTGGGGGCTTGTCCCATCGACAGTGATGAATCAATAGTAAACTTTTATGAAGAAACAGGGAATAATAACTGGTCTCAGTACTTTGCATGAACAGTAATAAAAAAACACCTGAAGATTCAATGGTTTTCCATGGATCTAACTGCCGAGCAAACTTAGCCCACCTTGGTTCTTACACCTGTTGTGTTGAAACCTTATGAGAAAGAAACAGAAAGGCCTCACACCACCAAGATCGTCGGCGGCTTCTCGCCCCGTCGTCTGTGCAGAACTGCAGAATGTTGCGTCCATTACTGAGGTGCAAACTAGTTTTATAATTAAATAACAAGAAAAACCATAGCACCAGCGGATCTGTGGCATAATGTTGGCTCGTCTGACTCCAGATCTGAAGGTTGCATGCTCAATTCACTCGGGTTCAAAGCCCCAATCCAAGTGGATCTATCTCTTCTTCCATTTTTTTTCCTTTGAAAGGAATCTTTTTTCTTTCCTTCTTTATTGTTTTTTTGGGGAAAATCCATCATTGGTGCTCAACTATTCAATTCGTCTAGTTTTCGTCCCTAAAATGCAAAATTAATTAAAACTTGTCTCCCATCTGACTATGGTTTTGACCCACCATTAGTGCACGTAAGATCGAAGCTAGCCTATATGTAAGGACTAAGGAGTGAAGCTCGTGTGTCATATAGAGAGAGAGGGGATGAGAGAGACAAAGGGGTCTCCATCTCTTTCCTATCGGCTGTGATGGAAACAGAAGAGTCAACAAACGTTCCAGTGGCGATCACCAGTGATGTGGGAGGTAGTGGCGAGCTCTGGCCAGAGGCAAAACCGAACCCGTGCAACATGACGAGCCCATTTACGTTGCTCTTGTCGGCGGGGAAGCAACAGAAAAGGCGACAAAGGTTGGCCGAGGAGAGAATAAATAGTCACGGTGGCTCCCACGAAATGGCGGCAAATAGCGGTAGCAAAGGGGTGCGTGAGTAGTAGGAGAAGGGGAGCACAACAAGTATGGTCTTGAGTGAGAAGATGCTTGTGACGAGGCCGACAATGGTGAGCTGTGGACCTGTGGTCGGCAGTAAAGGGCGACAAGGCGGTGGCACTTTAGTGAAGGGTGGTGGACGAGGATGGAGGAAAAGAAATAGGAGGAGAAGAGCTAGCTAGAGGTGGGGTCAGATACGAGGGGAGCCTCACCTTGGTGGAGATTGAGCATAGTAGAGTTGGTGAGAGTTAAGGAAGATGGCGGTGGGAAAGAGCTCATGCCAATTTCCTATCACAAGAGCATAGAACCATTGACCCCTTCATTGCTCTGCCTCACTCCTCCACGCGCCGCTTGCACCAAACACCACTACCTGTAGCCCATGCCGCATGACCACAATGATGCCAGCCACATCAACTTCTCGCACCGCCCACCCCATGCTAAAACCACAGCCGCCACCATTGCCACCCGAGTGAGTTTCAACTCGATTCCTCCTTTTTGGAGCATCTCCTCACCTTCTCCAACCCTCCCCCCAACTGTTTTTGGTCGTCTTGTTAGGATGATCTCCACCCCACCTGGGCCTTGAGCTCGCGCCCAACCCTAATGGTTGGTGGGCCCCTGTCACACTGCGCTATAAATATAGGTGGGGGCCGGCGGCTCACTTCACGAGGTTGAACGGAACCGCACTTCCCCACCAACAAAACCCCAAACCCGATCTCGAGAGAGAGCGCAGCCAGTGACGGGAAGCACCACTGCCACGCCGCCACTGGACAGCGCCATCACCGGACTTCACCACCGATGTCTCCCGACTCCACCGACTAAATGGCGGACACCACTGCACCCGCAACCAAGACCACGGATGGTCGGTAACACCACCTGCTCCCTCTCTTTACTCTCTGTTCTTTTAGATCCACACGCATTACCTTTTTGTTCATACCGAATAGCAAATCTACCCTTCCAGATCTACTACTAGTGATCCTGTTTTATTGTCAACAATGGTATCAGAGCTTACCTTTTAGTAGATCTAGTTCTTTTGGGTAGAAAGAAAGAGATTAGAAGGAAATGACACGAATTCTCTGATTCGGATGAAGAGGAACTCTAACCCTAGAACATCCGAACTGAGAAATCCCAAACCCTAACCCTAACGCAAAGTGCGTCGAGAAAGGAAAGGGGGAGGACCTACCGTGGTTTTTCCCCGCACCGTAGACCTCTCGGTCGTGCGAGAAGTAAACCCCGCCGCCGCCTTGACGGCACGTGGGAAGAACCGCCGCTCGTCGCCACGCGCACGAGCTCCGGATCGGGCATCGCCAAAGGACCACTCGACGGCGGCGCGCTCACCCTCGGGCGAACGCGCGCGCCGGCGAAGGGACCTACGGTGGCGCCGCCGCTCTCTTCCTCTTTGGCCGATGGCGCACCGCCGGCTTCTATGCTGCTACGGCGGCTGAGAGAGAGGAGAGGGAGAAAGGAATGAGAATGGTTAGGGTTTTTGGGCTCCGGCCGGCGCGGGGAAAGGGGGTTTTATTTTCCCGATCCGCACGCTTCGCCGTTGGATCAAGACGAACGGCTGGCGATGACCGGGCCGCCTTTGAGCCCAGGCGGGTTCGGGATTTCCGGCCGAGCCCAGTTGCACCTGGCGCGAAGTGAAGCAGCAGCGATGCGCTGGTCGTTACAGGCGCTACTGCCAGGTGGTCCTTCTTTGGTCGCAAACGCACGCTTCTTTGGGCAGCGGAAAACTTTTCTGAGTCGGGCCGAATGCACAATAAAGTGTGGTTTTTTTAGAAGCATTCTTTTGATGAATTTTGTTGAGTTTGAGATAAAATATCTGTTCAAATTTGAATCAAGACGAGAATTTATTCAGAAAGTAGCTAAGTACAATGAAATGCTTCTGATAATGATAATCACAAAATTATTTTTCATGTTTCCGCTGTGAGCTAAAGTTTATTATCTTCTTATTAAATTCGAACCAACGGGAGAATTTAATTTTGAAGAGCAGAAATTTTTATGTTTTTCTCTAATTTTTAATTGGAACCAACGGGAAAATTAAAATTAGAGGAATAGTTACTTTTATTTACAGTTCATGTTTATAATTTTGCTATTTTTCTGACCAAAGTTGATGATAGCAATATTATAAATTGATTTATTTATGAATTTATGCATTAATTCTATCTTCTGCCCAACGGTGATGTAGAATTAATGTACAAGTATTTTGCATGTTTTAATTTTGATCAACGTTAAATCAAGGCATGCAATTATTATATTATTATGTTTCCTCATTTTTTTCTGACACTGTTTCAGGACTCAACCCAATGGCATACATCTCGCACATCCCGCACTTGATGGGAACAATTATCAGTCCGCGAGAAAAGTATGAGTTGGCACTTGCACCTGTCGAGAATGACTTAGCCTCACCTCTCCGTGTCCTCTCGAGAGCAGAGGACCGGTGAGGGCGAAAATGAGGCGATGCTGATTTCAACGCCCAAAGCGTGATCATGCGTAAGAAGTCGAATGAAATATGATCTTGAGAAAAAGAAATGGGACATCTCGAACCGCAAGTGCCTGATGGTGGCTAAGGCCACTATTGCAGATCCAATAAGGGGATCTATCCTGCATGTGACAACGCCACGAGTATCTACAGAAAGTGAAGAATCAGTTTACTGGCTCCACAAAGGCCACAGCAAGTACGCTGATTAAGAAACTAGTGAATGAGAGATACTCTAGTGGTGGAATAAGAGAGCACATACTAAAGATGAGCACCACGGCAGCTAAGTTAAATTCAATGGATATGGGGCTTAAGGATGAGTTTCTAATTCATTTGATTTTTGTTTCCCTGCCAAAAGAATATGACACTTTTGTTGTTAATTACAACATGTAGCCCGACAAATGGAACATAGAAAAGCTCATTGCAATGTGTGTGCAAGAAGAGGAGAGGCTTAAAACCTCACAGGGTGACTCTGCAAACCTTGTGAAGAACAACAAAAGAAAGAACTTTAATGCCAAACCACAAGGGAAACCTCAATGGGATGGTAGCTCCTCCTCCAAGTCACAGGGAAAGGCCCCCCAGTTTCATAAGCCCAACCACTTTACAGTAGACAAGGACACCTGTAAATTTTGTAAGAAGAAGGCGGTTGCCCAGAGTTCCTGAAGCATCTGTTGAAGAATGGTAAGGATGTCATTACATTTATAGATGAATCCTTGTATTTAAGTTATGCAAAATCTACTTGGTGGATTGACTCAGCTGCAACTATTCATGTTGCTAATTCATTACAGGGATTCCATACGAGGAGGACCCTGCAAAGAGGAGAAAGAACAATTAAAGTTGCGAATGGAGTTGAAGCCGAAGTCGAGGCCATTGGAGACCTCTCTTTAGAATTACATGATGGTTTTGTACTTAGGCTTTCAGACGTTCTTTATGTACCCTCTTTGCGTAGAAACTTAATTAGTGTGTCGAGATTAGATGATGATGGATATGATTACCATTTTGGTAATGACAAATGCAGACTTGTGTTTAATAATAAATGTGTTGGTCTTGCCTTCCGACAAGACAAGCTTTATTTATTATCACTTTCTGAGAATGTGAATAATGTGACTATTGAGAATGAGAATACCTCTTCGTCTATGAATGTAAGTAAAAAGCGGAAGAGAAATCATGATGTATTGTCGAAATTATGGCATTGTCGTTTAGGCCATATTTCGAGGGGGAGAATAGAACGATTGATTAAGAAAACACTTCTTCTGCCATTAGAATTTTTAGATTTAGAACAATGTATTGATTGCATAAAAGGAAAATATGTTAAGAAAATAAAGAAAGACGCCAAACGAAGCGCAGGAATTTTAGAAATAATTCACACAGATATCTGTGGTCCATTTCCTATGAAAAGTGTGGATGGTTATGATTCATTTATAACATTCACAGATGACTATTCGCGTTATGGCTATATTTATCCAATTAAAGAAAGAACAGAAGCATTGGATAATTTAAAATATTTAAGGCTGAAGTAGAAAATCAGCACAATTTAAAGATTAAGATAGTAAGATCCAACCGTGGGGGGGAATACTACGGTCGGCACACCTCGTATGGCCAAGTTCCTGGACCTTTTGCAAGGTTCTTACAGGAAAATGGCATAGTTGCCCAGTACTCTACACCGGGCGAACCTCAGCAGAATGGAGTAGCCGAAAGACGCAACCGTACCTTAATGGATATGGTGAGAAGTATGATAAGTTACTCCACGCTACCGATAAGTTTATGGATGGAGGCGTTAAAAACCGCCATTCATATTCTTAATCGAGCACCAAGCAAGTCGGTACCCAAAATACCGTATGCGTTGTGGACAGGAAGAGAACCCTCACTTAACTATTTACGTGTGTGGGGTTGTCCTGCTGAGGCTAAAGTTTTTAACCCAAACATAGGGAAGCTAGACCCCAAGACAGTCAGCTGCCATTTTATTGGCTATCCAGAAAAATCGAAGGGTTATCGCTTCTATTGTCCTGACAGACATACGAAGTTTATAGAAACAAGACACGCTGTCTTCTTGGAGGAAGAGATGATCAAGGGAGCAGAGTAGCGAGAAATTAACCTAGAGGAAAAGCGGGTACATGTGCCCACTCCGATGGTTCAGAACCATTTTCACGCTACTGTTGTTGCTACACCATGATGTCGATCCATCGTAGTGATAGCTTTGTTGTTAGTTCTCTGTGGAAACGATGAGTGAACATGAGGAACTGTCCTTCAGATCCCATAGAACCCATTGTCACCCAAGAGGAAGAGCAACAACGACCTCACACTGAACAAGCGTCAACTAGCGAGGACTCGGAAGGTCTCAAAGAGCCGAAGATCGGCTATCCCTAATGATTACGAAGTCTATGAAGCGAGGAATTTCAAATGGAGGGTGATCCCACCTCTTTGAAGAAGCCATGAGAAGCGCTCATTCATCCAAGTGGCTTGAAGCTATGCGGGATGAAATGAAGTCAATGAGTACCAACGGTGTTTGGGACTTAGAAACTATTCCTAAAGGAGCCAAGACAGATATCTTTGTAAATGGGTCTACAAAACCAAATATGACTCTAGAGGAATATAGAAAGATTTAAAGCGCGACTTGTGGCAAAGGGCTTTACGCAAAGAGAAGGCATAGATTACAATGAGACATTTTCTCCGGTTTAGTGTAAAGATTCTTTTAGAATAATAATGGCGCTTGTAGCTCATTATGATTTAGAATTGCATCGATGGATGTAAAGACGGCGTTCCTAAATGGGGATTTGGAGAAGCTGTTTACATGGCACAACCGAAAGGTTTTGTTGTGGAAGGAAAAGAACGTATGGGATGTGCTTTGAAGAAATCCATTTACTGATTAAAACAAGCATCAAGGCGTGGTACTTGAAGTTTGATAGTATAATAAGAAAGTTTGGGTTCAAGGAGAATGTAGAGGACAATTGCGTTTATGCAAAGTTTAAGAATGGGAAATACATTTTCCTAATCACGTATGTGGATGACATCTTACTTGCTAGTAGTGATGTTAGCCTATTCTGGAGACAAAGAAGTTCTTGTCCTCGAATTTTGATATGAAGGATCTTGGTGAAGCTTCGTTAGTTCGGGAATAGAGATTCAGAGATAGAACTAAGGGGTTTTAGGTTTATCTCAAAGGCATACTTAGAAAAGGTTCTAAAGAAATATAGTATGCAAAATTGTAAGCCTTCACTGCTCCTATAGTCAAGGGCGGCGGTATGGGGAATTTCAATGCCCCAGAACCAATATGAGATCGATCAAATGAAAGCGGTTCCATATGCTTGGTGTCGGAAGCTTACAGTATGCTCAAGTGTGTACATACGACTTAGCATTTGTTGCGGGTTGCTTGGCGAGATATCGAGTAATCCAGAATAGAACACGGAAATTAGTAAAGAAAGTTTTGCGCTATTTGCAAGGTACGAAGGTCTCATGCTAACGTCTGAAAATCTGATTCTCTATAGATAATGGGGTATTCGGACTCGGACTATGCGGGAGATGAAAGAAAATCCACGTCAGGCTACATATTCACTCTCGCAGGAGGAGCTATATCGTGGAAAAGCTCAAAACAAACCGTCACTACATCATCCACAATGTATGCCGAGTTTGTAGCATGTTATGAGGGGCGGGCGGTGAATTGGCTAAAGAAATTCATACCCGGGTTGAAAGTGGTAGACGACATACATAAGCCACTAAAGCTATACTGCGATAATAATCCAGCAATATGTTATGCTCACAACAATAAGTCAAGTGGTGCTGCCAAACACATTGACATAAAGTATTATGTTGTGAAAGATAAAGTCCGGGATCATATAATCAATCTTGAGCATATAAGGACAGAAAAGATGCTCATGGATCCGCTCACAAAGGCTTACGCCCAATGTGTTCAGAGAACACTTAGCCGGCATGGGTTTACGGGAAAGCCTATGATTCCTGGACAATAAGGGCCCAGTTGAGAGTTCATTTCAAAACAGAGAAGTGCATTGTGGCTGTTCAATCTAATAGCATAAGACCGTGACGATGAGGCACGCTCTATGCACTGATCTGTGATGAAATGAGAAAAGCAATGAGTGATAAATATAGAGTTTAAAGTATAAGTTGAGATCAAGGGGGAGAATGTTAGGATGATCTCCACCCCACGGTTGGCCCAACGGCCACCTGGGCCTTGAGCTCGCACCCTGATCGGGGGCGCCCAACCCTAATGGTTGGTGGGCCCCTGTCACACTGCGCTATAAATATAGGTGGGGGCCGGCGGCTCACTTTACGAGGTTGAACGGAGCCGCACTTCCCCACCAACAAAACCCCAAACCCGATCTCGAGAGGGAGCGCAGTCAGTGACGGGAAGCACCACTGCCACGCCGCCACTGGACAGCGCCATCACCGGACTTCACCACCGACTAAATGGTGGACACCACTGCACCCGCAACCAAGACCACGGATGGTCGGTAACACCACCTGCTCCCTCTCTTTACTCTCTGTTCTTTTAGATCCACACGCATTACCTTTTTGTTCATACCGAATAGTAAGTCTACCCTTCCAGATCTACTACTAGTGATCCTGTTTTATTGTCAACACGTCTTTCCCTTAGATCACCGCCACCATGTCGAGCTCCTTGCACTGCCCTAGGTCTTCACCGCCAACCCATCTCCATATGACCCCATCCTCACCACCCACTCTTATGAATTCCCTACCTTGTGTAGATGTTCATGTGCACGCCCCTTTTCTGGATTTGTCGCTGCTATAGGCCAAACTCCATCGCAGCCGTGGGCCACCTCGGTCAGCACCATCACCATAGATAAGGTCGTCGAGACTGCAACATCCCACTTTGGTACTCATCGGTCGCCGTCGAGGTCCCGCTCGTTGGCGCTAGGGCTGGAAAAAAAGCTCGTTAGTGGGGCTCGTTGGCTCGGTTCAAAATTGCTTCAATTATACTCGTTAATTGGTTAAACATTAACATGAGTTGATTTCAAATGAATTTGAATTTTGCTAAAGCTCGGCTCGGCTCGGCTCGTTAGCTCGTTTCTAAAAATACTTTTAAATTATATGTAAAATGATATTAAATCAAACTATATCATTTTTAGAAAAAGCTCGATAAGACATGGAGTTGGCTCGATATCCACCCCTAGTTGGCGCCGAGCTCTGAGCAGAGTGCGTCCACGGTGTTGCACCCCTGTTTCGAGTTGAGTCGGATCCAACTCAACTAGCCGTGCGGGTCAAAGAGGTCAAAACCGCCGTTTCCCGGCGATAGAGACTTCAGTTACGTGTTATTGCCGGTTGGGAGACTGGTTTTACCTTGGTTTGCACTTTAGGGATGAAAATTGGATTGAGGACCACGCATATACTTTTTCCTTGATTTTTCACCGAACAGTCTACTCGAAACGCTGAATCAGAGTGGATCATGAACTGATATATTCCTACTTCAGAACGATCATGTTTTTTTAGGAAGCGCAAGCGTGAAACTTGCACAAAGATTAACAAAAACACCATGTCCATGCAAATGCAACTAAGTATAAATAAATTTGCAACTGATGCAAGCAAAACCGTCCAGACAACGCGAAGCTGCGAAATGAGAAGCGCTATAGATCTTTCTGGTTCTCAAGTGAACTACTATCTTGTTCCATACAATACAATGGCACTGTGGCTGCTGTACTAAGGAAGAGGAACTAAGCAACACTAGATACAGATAATTACGTCATATATACTATATATATACAGCATCACTACACTTCTTTTTGTTTTGGCAATTTCACCACTACTTAACAACATCATCATCATAAATTTATACGGCTGTAGAGGCCTCAGGCATGATACCAAAACATGTACTATTTACATATCTTCTCTTCTGCCCATCTGCAGATTTAACTTTCGTTATTCTTTCATCTGGCAAACATACACCACTCATGAATTCTTCATCTTCTTTCCGAAGCCCAGTGAGTTGATTTCTTCATCCTTCACTGGCCATATTCACCTGGGAACGAACTACACAACGAATTACTTCTTATTTTTGTAGCCTTTTTTACCATTCGTATTTTTGTAGCCTTTTTTACCATTACATTTTGCTTATAGCCGGCTCGCGCGGACGAGTTGCCCATAGCGAGCTCAGCGCTCGGAGGCGCTGGAAGTAGTCCCCCAGTGCGAGGAGGCCTCTCGCCGCCTGCCGCGTTGTCAAAATTTTGTGCATCTGCTGCAACGTCGTTTGCCGGAGATGGTCTGCCTGCACAACGCACAAGGCCAGAACAGACGGGCGCCACTGTGAGCAAGGATCATGCGATGCGTACATGTTTTTGGCCATGCGGCAGAGTGCAAACTGCTGAGATTTCGCGGTTGTTTTTACCTGGACTACGAAGCAGGCGAGGGCTTTTAGCTTCTCCACCGCGTTTGCCATCTGCACCATGTCCGAAGAGCCAAACGGATCGGTTGCCACCAGAGCCTCCGCAAGCGTCTGCTGCAGCTTCTCCATGCCCTGCAAAAGGGCGTCTTCGGCCTGCGTCGAGGTTTGCTGCAGGCCACAGACGGCGACGACCTGCTGATCCGTCAGAGGCTCGAGTTGCGGGCTTAAAATCTGACACCAGCAACAAGATTCAACATGTAAGACCAACCGTCCAAGGAGGCAGTGCTACACCTAGTACTAGTAGTTCTGAAGATGTACGGTTCAGTGTCAGTGAGCCACCTTGAGAACTTCTGAAGGCCGGAACCCGCCGAGCCAGAGGAAGAACCGTTCGGCAGGGGTCTTCCACATGCCGGACATGATGTAGAACACGTCGGAGTTAGCAGCGATCGCCTTGATCCTGAAGAGGTGGTCGTAGTTGCTGAGCCCGGTCTCGACGAGCATGCGAAGCTCTAGCTCCGTCGTCTGCCCCTGGAGAGCAGTCCTCAGCTCACCCGTGTGCCTGTTCTGCTCGTCCACCCAATGATTGTACTCAATCTCGAAAGCAGCAACACCTGTTCGTGAAACCACACAAACCGGCAGTTAGATAAGATATACCAGATGCTGTTCTTGTCCTGAACATTGCATTCAGTAGCACTGTTCGTACTTCAGAATGATCTTAAAGAATGATTGTCGCAAAACCTAACCTGGATCTATTGATCCTGCTAAGCCGAGAGGTGAATCTCCTAGGCCCTCACTTACATATACACCCTGCATCAGAGCAAATAGAAATGCAAAATCAGTAAATGCAACATAGATTGATAAAGTGGCTAGCCAACAGATTTTATCCATGCATGTACCTGCTGCCTAGCCTGTTGAAGCTCTTGCTCTAACTGGGCCAACTTCATCCGGCTTGTCTCTAGTTGCTGGACGTAAGCCTATGGAGCACAACAATGGAGTCACTAATGAGATGGCTACAATCTAGCATGACAACAACAGGGGATTGGTTAAGTTCTTATCGTTTACCTTTTTCCGAAGGCGACTTTTCCGAGCAGCCTCCCTATTCTGTGCAAGTCTTCTCAGGACCTGAATAGAATCATTCCAATTTTGAAAGTAGAACATTATTTTATCTTGCAAGAATAAATCAAAATTCCAATCAGTGGACTAATTAAGACAATGAATTTAGAGAATTATCTCTATTACAAAAATAGTATTTAAGAGATGAGTACACTGTAGCACTGGATCAGTTAAAAGAACAGGAGAAAGATGCTTCGGTTGTACTATGCGATGGTCACCTTGTCTGGCGGCTTGCTTGCTTCCTGATCAATACTTCTTGCTGCCTCCAGCGCTACCTGTGGAACTTCTTCTATCTGCAAAGCTCATCAAAATGAGTACGCACGTGACCGATAAATCACGGAAGCTACAAAAATTCGAATCAAAGCTAATGAGGATTCCTCACCCTAGTGTCAAACTTCGTGTCCGCCTCCATGATCATGCACCCACTAGTGGTCTGGTTGCTGTCGACTCTGAAGGCTTCATTGTTCCACATGCCGAGCGGAGGCGGCCGGTTGTATATCCCCATTTTGACGGGCGCTGCAAACTGCATCGACGCCGAGGTCTCGTACTCCGGAAGGGAGGCGCTGCTGATCAATGAGAGGGGCACCGTAAGTACAAACTAAGGATCACCGCAACTTGCAAGCAGGGAGAGGAAGAAAAATAAAAAGGCAAGCTTTTGAACTAGGAATGGAATGTGCACACAGCACAGCACAAAAGTTGCAGCTGCAAAGCCAAAAAAATACGCCCTCCAAGTGTGGCCGCATGCAGCTCCAAAAAAGTGCTGGAAAAGGCGCCATACGCCAGGGAGCACTTTGCCAGAGTCGCAGGCGCAGAGGCTGACAAGTGACAACATACGCAACAAAATGATATGATGATGAATCACACCGTTGCTCTGAAGGCTGAGATGACAGCCACTTTGTGCACTTCATCATGAAAAAAAAATCTCGTCATGCGTCTACTCGTCAGCTGAATAGGACATAGCTGATTGATAGCAGTCATCTCCAAACAGCTAGCGATCTCTTGAGAAGAAAAACATCTCGAAACTCACACACATAGCGGCAGATCTAAGATTTCATCACGCCTCGGGCTAAATTCTAATAGGTCAACATCCTAGAACTAACGTCAATTTATACCGACATCACGGAATAACAAAAGTAAACTACAAATACATCATTGATACAAAACTTTTGCTCAATACTTCAACATAAAACATAACAAGGAAAACATGGCAAAACATTAATAATGTAGCATGGTAAAGATACAATTTGAGTACCTAAAATAAGAAGATCCCTTCTCTGTTCTAGTCCACCATTTCTCCATCAATAATAAGATAAGAATCAGAATCTATAAAGACATTAAGACAACATAAAAGAGTAAATCAAGCAAGATCATAGATAGTAAGATAATAACCGGAACCTACAAAGCTTTATATTTTTTTTCCAACAAATCCAAACAAGCACACGACCAATGGAGCAACTGAGGCACCAATAGCCAGCCCATAACGTGAGCAGATGGATGTGGTAAGATCTGTTTATACCAAAATATTAGCATATGATGGCTGGGTCAGCAAAGCTTTGGCTTTTTTACTTTTTGCTATAATAACTAGCTTTCAAACAGTGTGTTTTTTCAAAATAGGATCTACTAGTCGATTATAGTACACACTTTACCGACTTCAATTATATTGGTTAAAATCGTATGTGTCTGTCCCCCTCTTCGTAATTTCTCTTAAGAACAGCCAGAATTCAAAAATTTAAACCAAAAGATATAAGTCACAACACAAAAGAACCCACCCGATACCAAGCTAGACACCTGCAGCTGAGCATCATAAGTGAAATTTTTATAACTCACCACACCAAACAGCAGAATCGATGTCGCTGAGATCAAAATCGCATCCCAAGCAGTCACCAAGCTATCGAGGAATATGGGTAAAGCCTGATATATATACAGAAGTATGTCATCACAACTTAATTTATCACAGCAGAATCTTAAACTCAAATTATCTACAAATCACTTGAAATCAAGAACAGGACCTCCATGGCTGCAGCATTGTAGATGAGAAGAGTGCATAGCAGACGGTGCTGGTTTTCCACAACAGGCAATATCTTAGCTGCAAGGAAAAGGGAGGAAATAATATCAGTAGTAGCACAGAAACAGACGTTCAGCGGGAAGATTTGCATTTGACACATGCTCTCATAGAACAGGTGACGCTTTTTGCATCTCATTCAGCTAAAGAAATAGCCTAGAATTCATCACTGTCTAATTATTTCAGTGTTCAGTAATCACACGGCATAGCGACAAAAACTAACTAGACGAAGACCACATTTTTCCCCCTTATACTAAAAAGCCACTACCTCACTCGGTTTTTTCCTTCTAATTTCTATTATGGCACTATCTCCCACTTTCAGGAAAAAAACAAGCCAGTGCAGCATGTCACTATCTCCTGGACCAGAACGCAGCCCACTTCACAGGTGATCAAGCCCAATCACAAAAAGGCAAAGAGAAGATTGTCAAAGCCACCCGATGAATAGCATGAATTTATCAAACAAAAAAGAAGCCCTTCCACACGTTCCGATCTATCCCCCTCAACAATTCCCTAGTTCTACTCACAAATCCTTCAAAATGAAAATTTATTCTATAACTCTATTCACCCATTCCTCACAACAACACGCTTATAATATCCATGGATTGAAACATCTACAAGCTGTTCGACGAAATGCCGAGCCAATCCGGGTAATAGAGCAACAAAATCCGACCAACCACCCATCCAAATCAGGCACCACCCAACTACAGAACGCGAACGAATGGGCCCCGAGACACAAGCTACCCCATGAAACCCCAATTGTAGCCGGAGCCGGGCACCGGCTCCGCCCACCAGGGACGGGCGGACAAGGCGGAAGGCCAAATAAACGGGACCGCGCTGGGGCCGTCGGAGGGAATGGCGCACCTGCGTGCTCGCGGTCCTGGTCGGTGCCGGACTTGGCGAGGACCTCGAGGCACACGTGTACGCGCAAGGAAGCGGCGGGCGCGCGAGTGGCTTTCCGTTTTGGCTTTTGCAAAGGCAGGACGGGAGTAGCAGCGGTCACTGCCCTGGCCGAGCCTTCTGCTCGGGCCTCTGCTCCCGCGACAAACGCCGCAGAGAACGCCACCTTCTGTGCGCCTGGCCTCTGCCGCTGCTTTGTTGTTTGTCCTCTCATCGTGGCTTATGTGCTAAACTAATTAGCTTTTAAATGATATATTTTGAAGTTAATATTAATAGAAAGATTATGGTGAAAAATATATTAATTTTAACTATACCGATAAAATTATATACAATAATTTTCTCTATCTTGAATTCAAAAGTTTAATTATGAGTTATAAACTACAGTCCGAGCGTTGAGCCGGGACGTGCCACTGGCGTGTGGGGGCCCGGATTGGTGGGGGCAAAGTCGAGTTCCGCGCCCGGGCGGTGATGCCATGCGGCAAGTCCATTTCTTCGCCAGGGTTTGACACGGACGGCCGCTACACAGTACTGGCCAGTATTAGAGAATCTCCCAGCCATTTCTTAGTAGAGTTTCAGCAACTAGTTTACGTGTAGAGGGTGGTGGCTGACGTCAATCAGCTCATCACCTGTGACATCACGCCGCAGCAGGCACAGCGGAGACTAGGGTGGTGATCGGTTGGGCTTAAAAACTCATGGTTTATGGTTGAAAAAAGCATTGTAGCTGACAGATATTTATTTAGCATACTTAAATTAAAAAAAAATTAAAAATATAAAAAATATGTTAGCCCAATATGTATAATACAAACGAATACAGGAAAAAAAAGAACCGGCAAAAAAACTCAACAAAAAACCAAAAGTTCAGAAAAAGACGAAATTTATGAATAGTGAAAAAATAAACCAGAAGCCAGAAGATCAAGCCGAACCGATCAGGACCCAGAAAGCCTCAAGAGTCAAGACCTTAACCAAGCCCATATACAGAGCTTCTGACGTCTAAGACACCAAAAACTGTTTAAAATTATTGTCTTTTAACATGTTTTTATTTTTTCTTCTTATTTTCTTTTCTTTATTTGTATTATTCGTGAAGATATAACAGTGTTTTTTTAGTTTTCTTTTTTTTATTTTTTAATTGAATACATAAGAAAATCTAACCAGCGCTACATTATTATTTTCGCCAAAAGTCGTAACATTTTGGAATAGGGCTATAGTTACGCCTTGTTTTCAGCCTACAAACCTATATAAGTTGAACCGCTTTAGTTAATGATACGTTTTTGGTCCTCTTGATTTTAAGGGTTCAGAATTCTGGTCCTAGCTTTGACGCCAACCAAGTCCACGGGATGGATCATGAACTAATCCAGATTCTAATGACAGTACCATCATGAATCTAGCTGTTTTTTTGTGGGATGTTATGTCTTGCATGCACGACCGAAGCAGAAGCTCCATACGTAGTGGAGGATTTGCCAGGCTAGCACACGGAGAGGCCACTTTGCTTTTGCAGTAAAGCAGGTTAGGTCGGTCTATCAAGCACACACAGAATGCAAAGCGGTGGGCGTCATTTGTCGCCTCCTTGTGCAACACCTCTAGCCTAGCCACTCTGGATAGCTCAAATCCCACTACCCAACTTATCTGGAATAGCAGTATAGTGATGTTCATAGCAATGTTCACCAAAATTTCGCCACACTCGCTCCACTCACATATGGGACAGGATAGGTCTCGGCATAGCGTTTTCTGTACCATAAAAGATGTAAATCCACTGGCATACAACCACATCAACTATATCAACGTTGAATTGAAGTTGATGCGTCGTTTTCTGCACCATAAAGATGCAAATCCATGGACAGGCATAAAATGGAATATAAGATAAAGACGCCATGCACTCAAGTTGATTTTCAGGGGAACAAGAAATTGTGCTTGCTGTGCACAGCAATGCGCTGCTAGGAAACAAGAAAAAGGAGAGATGATGGCAAGAAGAAGAAAAAAAAAGGGAATGTTTGATTGGTTAGTCAGTTGGTGGTGAATCGTGATGCGTTGGTCATCACTTTCTTCAGAACAGCAACAGCACTTGAGGAGGGGGCATGCAGTAGCCTCTCCGTTGCCATCTACTGGGTTGGCGATGATGCAAAACGCCTTTTTTTCCCCTAGTGCACCCGCACTATTTTGCCAAATAAGGGCCTTGGCTTTGTTCCGTTGGGGAATCAACTACCAGGAACCTCTACTAAAGGGACCTGATGCAAAGCTCATGGTTCTTAAAAAGATTGGTACTGATCACTGACGTGTCCTGTTTAGAAACAGGTATGTGGAATGCAAATTCAGGGTAACCTACGGGCCGAAGCAAGAAAAGGAGTGCATATGGTTGTCTAGGCAGAGAGCAAATCAAGGCATCTCTCTTGTTCTTTTTGAGAATTAGCACAAGGCATCTCTTAATGTAGCACTTCGATCCTAAATGGCGATTCTGAAAGCTGGTTAACAGCATGTTATTATTCTAGGCTTTGCCTTTGTTTTGTTTATTTTAGATTACATGATCTCACTTTGGATGCACTAGTCCACTTGCTCCACTAAAGATCTCTTCAGTTTACATCATGTTGTGCCACAAGCAACGAAAATCTAATGCAAATTGCGCTGCTAGTGTGAGCGCAAATGACATTACAGTTGTTAACTCTCCTCTCTGTTTGCCATCATGTTGTACTTCATAGTTCATACACAGTACCAAACTACCAATGCAACAGTTGTGATTATCTTTTTCTGCATTTGCTAAGAATCAAATGGAAAAATTCAGAAGAAATAAGAGGTTGAATTATAGGAAATACACACCTAAGCTTGTGGATGTTGAAATGGTCTTCAAGATAGTCAGGGTAAAGCTCCATTATATCATACTTGAATTGGTCTCCCTTAAAAATTATACTTGAACTGATCACCTCATATCTATCAAACTGAAAACAAGATTTGCCAATATTCGAAGTTACGCGGTTGCTCTAGATTGTCTAGTGTTGCATGAACATGAAAGAAGATATATGGCCTTAGAAAATACTTTTAAGAAAAATATGCTCTTTGAAAAAAATATATAGATGTTTGATCACTTGCTCGAGGCACTTTATTCCGATAATATAAAGATTCTCATGCACATATGGCTTAGCAGTGCTATTCCAGACTTATTGGAGAAGCGAATATGATTAGTCTAGTACCATCGCAGCAATTTGCAGGTCCATTCAGAACAAAAAAGCAAACAACAAATTAGACAAGACTATAAAATTCAAGAATAATGAAAATTTAGAGATCACATCTATTGAGAAGCTAATATCTGCATGAGCCCCAAGAAAAATCATGCCTTCGTTTCACTCCATCAGGAATGAAAAGATAAACAAGCCATGAATGGCAAGCTGCGGTATCTTGTTTTGCTTAGTAACTCCTATAGAAACATCACTTACAATTAGTTATAGCCCACATGAACAACAGCCGAAGTGTAGGATTTTACTTGCTCTTCACAAAGATGACACACAGAACAAACAAAATCAATGAATCAAATAAGCTGAGAAATTTAGTACCAGGGTGAGGTTTTTCGTCGACTAAGGATGGCCCACAAATTAAAGCACTGGAACGGCGAGTTGCTGAGAACAAGGGCCTCCACAGATGTGCTCTAGCTCAGCTCCAAAGGACACCAGTTGGCCAGATGAAGTGATGCAGGGTTATATAAAGAGCCAGCTGCCTTCCCTTCAAAAGGAGGAGCCAAGTATAAAGAGCTTTTAGTATCTAATATTATCACCTGGGCATCATGCTTAGGATGCACTCATTATTCTTTCTGTAAACTAGTTGGATATGCACAAAGTTGCTTGCGTGCACACACACGTACGTACATACATACATACATACATACGTACGTACATACATACATACATACACACACACCCATCATCACCTAACTAGTGAGAACCAGGAAAGTGTGCACATGATTCTGACAGAAGAAAGATGGTAACTTTCAGGTGTAAAAGAAGCATGCTTTTAAGCCTGCATTGCAGGCACACATTTGGTTACTTCGACAAATGGACACATTAGCTGCTCAATAATTTCAGATAGCACAAGACACAAGTGATTAGATACACCACATCCACTGTCACCTATTGATTAGGCAGAAAGTTGCATACAAGAAGACTCAGCAGACAAGGCAACACTTATAAGTCATAATTGAGCATATTTGACGTGCAAAAGAAACTTGCTTTGGCACAATAACTCCCACAGGTTTTAGCCTTGAATTTACCCACAGGTATGCAGACACTACTAGTTACAGGCTTACAGCGGTACTAGGATCACACAGAATTGTGAACTGAGCTTTGTCAGGACTTACTTCTATTGCTAGGGTGCCTTAATGCCTTTGGGGCCTCATGAAGGCAAGGAGGATTAAAGTAATGCTCTGATGACCCTATAATGGGGCTCATGTTAGATTCCATGATGCAATTAAGGGACATCACTAGATTCACCAACTTGGTGCATGGCGGAACTTCCCATTTCTGGGGTATCCCCTCCTGATCACTAAACCTCCTCAACCGTCCCAAAAAAGAAGCCTCTTTTACACCTTTCTTTTTCTCCTATGCTACTTGTCTTCATCCCTTGCTGTTTTTTATGGTGAATCATCATTTTTCTTTAACCAGCTATATCATCCTGATGAGTTCGTTCTCAAGAAGAACACTTCATAGTGAGTAGTCAATTTTGTTACTCCTATCAATAATTGCTAAACAGTAGAAATTCCTATGAAATCTGCAATTACATAGGTAACAAGAAACTGAAGTACCATGATACTCAGTTGAATCAAAGTACAGATCTCTCCAAAAAAAAGTTTATTCGATGTCGCATAACGGTGTCTTAGAATTAACTAAGTCTAAGTCGTCCCGCTATTGGGCAATCATTGCCAAAAGCAAGAAGAAATTACACTACATAATACCACTCTGGATTAAAAATAAAACGAGGAATATATATATAAATTATGCCTAGTGGGGCACCTAGTCTTTTGCGAATTGCGTAACGCTGGTGCGTGACGACGAAGAATTCTCCTTTGCCATAAAGGCGCAAAAGAACAAGAACGTTTCGACGGCTAAACCTAAAGCAGAAGCAGAAGGTAAAGAACTAGAAGGGATTAATTAGTGGCATAATTAAGCAGCAATGATGCAGTCTTGCCAATATGCGAACTAACTAAAACCTTAATGCAAACGGGACGGGGCCCTGCTTACTTGCTGATGGCAGCATTATTAAAGCTGCTCATGCATGTCCCCATCGCCAATGCGGTTTTTTCTTGGTGGGAATGCGTTGCGATAGCCATGGCCGATTCCTTCGTGGCCTATCCTTCCTTTTGGCTTGATTGGTTCACGCCCTTCTTTTCCGTCCGCCCTTTTGCCCCCTTTTCAATCGTCATCATGTTCAGTACGATTTCAGGGAAATTTTCTGGTAAAAAGTTGGCAAATGTTTATAGTCCCTCGAGTTCTTTGGGACCCTGAATCCTATAAATCTAACAGTGCAGGCAGGACTGTAGATTGATCAGGATAAGAAATTACTTACCTGATCAAGGATAGCAACTGTAGGTTCTCTCTCGGCAGGCAGCAATGCGGCGGTAGATGTGATTGGGGGAAGAGAACAAGAATTGTACCTGGCTGCGTCCAATGCTGGATCGAACAATGTGTACTTCCCTACTTTGCTAAACTTGTCTGGCCTTTGACCCAAGGGTAGGGAAACGGTCCTGAGTCCTGACAAAGATTGGAGAGTGGTAACTAATTGAAGCCAGATTTTCGTCTAAAAAAACGAAGCCAGATTCACATACCCATTCTGACAGAGAGAGAAAATATTCAGATTAAAACTTCTTATACAGATCCTCCTGCAAGATTTGATGGTCAGGTAATCGGGATATATATACACATCTTTAGAATTTAGTACTATCCTTTCTTTGCTACAAAAGATTTTTGCAGCCCAAGTAGAAGATTTTGCATCTGCAACTGCTAGCACGAGTACTAGACTTGGGGCAAACCACTGGCTAGGCTAGTGAACCAATGAACTAGTAACTTGGTCGGTTTGATCTCTGAGACTGATAAGCGATAACTACGAGCTCTTAAAGTGTTAGGATCAACTCGGTAGCCTAGCAGTATGATGTGAAGAAATTAAACTCGCATGGAAAAAAAAAAGCAAACTAAAGTTGCTAGAGCACTACCAAAAGCAAGGAAAGGAGAGGCTGGCTCTCCATGCATGAGGCGTTCCATTTCATTTCACCAAGTGAAACAAGTAATGGTGTGTGACCAAGATTCTCTTGTGAGCAGTGCCTGACCCCTATTTATGCGAGTACTAGTTGAATACCCATACATTGCTACGGATTTTTAAAATTTATCGTACTACATGTTTTAAAACTTACAAGTGGTAAAATTTTTAGAATATACATACAAACATGTTCTAAAAGTTTTTAAATCCGTCAAGTAAGTCGAAAACCGTCGATCACACCTCATGATCACAAGTCAGAAGACATCAACCACACCTCGCAGTCGTAGGTCGAGAACCCTCGAACACACCTCGTCGTCGTAAGTTGGAAGCCATCAACCATCGCACATGATCGTAGGGTGGAAGTGGTCGACCATCGCTGGTGGTCGTAAGTTGGCAGCAGTCGAAGATCGATCGTGGTCCTAAATTGGGAGCCTTCGACAATGGCTCATGGTCATACATCAGGAGCTGACAACTATGGTTCGTGGTCGGAAGTCATTGAGGATACCTCATGGTCGTAAGTTGGAACACATCGATCAGCGTTCGTGGTCGTAAGTCGGAAGACATCGACCACACCTCGTGGTCGCAAGTCAAAACACATCGACCAGTGCTCATGGTCGTAAATTAGAAGCCGTCGATCACACCTCGTGGTCATAAGTTACAAGCCATCGACCATCGCGTGTGATCATAGGTTGGGAGCGGTTGACGATCGCTGGTGGTTGTATATTGGTAGGCCTCCAGTGCGCTTGTGCCCTATCGCCCGACTGCCGGCGCCAGTCTGCTCGGCCCCGACTTCGACCACGGCCCTTCGACGTCGACCACGACCCTGACTTCAACTATGGCATCGACTTCGACAATGGCCCCCTTCAACTTTGACCACTGCCCCCGTCGAGTTCGACCACTGCCCCTTCAACCACTGTCCCCTTCGACCATGACCCTTCGACCACGGCCCCTTCGACCATGGCTTCGACTTCGACCAGCGCTCGTGTTCGTAAGTCGGAAGAGATCGACCACACCTTGTGGTCGTAAGTTGGAACACATTGACAAGCGCTCGTGGTCGTAAATTAGAAGCTGTCGATCACACCTCATAGTCGAAAGCATGTTACAATCCATGGAGAGTACGAGATCTTGTGGGTCTTACAGTTGACCTTGTGGCCCCCTTCAACTTCGACCACTGCCCCCCTCGACCATTGTCCCCTTTGACCACGACCCTTCGACGACCACGGCCCTTCGACGCCGACCACTTCTCCCTTTGACCATGTCTTCGACTTCGACCAAGGATCTTCGACTTTGACCACGGATCTTCGACTTCGACTATTACCCCCTTCGACCACTGTCCCTTTCGACCATGGCCCTTCGATATCGACCACTTCCCCCTTCGACCACGGATCATCGACTTCAATCATGGTTCTACGACTTCGACCACAGCCCCCCTTGACGACGGCTCTTGGACGTTGACCACTTTCCCCTTCGACCACCGTCCCCTTCGCCTCCTTTGACCACAGCCTCGACGTCGACCACGCCCCCCTTCGACCACGGCCCCGACGTCGACCACGACCCTTCGACTTCGACCACGGCCCTTCGACTTCGACCGTGGACTGACTTCGTCCATGGCCCTTCAACTTCAACCACTGCCCCTTCGACTACTGTCCCTTTCAACCATGGTTTGAACTTTGACCATAACCCTTCGACCATGGCCTGACATCGACCATAACCCTTTGACTTCAACCGCAAACCGACTTTGTTCACGGCCCTTCGACTTCGACCACTACCACCTTCGACCACTGTCCCCTTCGACCACGACCCTTCGACTTTAACCACGGCCTGACTTCGACCATCGCCCCTTCGACCATAATTTCGACTTCGACCACAGATCTTTGACTTCGGCCATGACCCCCTTCAACCACAATTTTGACTTCGACCATGGCCCCTCGACCACGGTCCCATTCAACCATAGCACCGACTTAGATGACCATCTTGAGTAGGGGTGGAAAAATAGCTCGAGGCTTGCAAGCCAGCTCGAGCTCGTTACGAGCCGAGCCGGCTCGGCTCGAGCTCGTAAATTTTCGAGCCGAGCCGAGCCTCCTTCGTAGCTCGCAAAGAAACGAGCCAAGCTCGAGCCGCCATGAGCCGGCTCGCGAGCTTTTTGGCTCATTGCTCGCAATCCGCCAGCGCCGATCGCACACCCGCCCCTTATCATCGCCCACTCGCACATCCTCCCCCTTTTGGCTTCGGCAATCCGGCCCCTCCCGTTTGCTTCCTCCACACACAGCAGACAACACATCCTCCCCCATCGTCTTTTGCGCGCCGATCGCGCGGTCCACGCTCGCCTTCGGGGCCACGCCGCCATCCGCAGCTCCGCTCTACGCCGCGCGACCCTCCGCTCGCCGCCCGCCTCGCTGGTGCGCGCGCCTCCGCTCCATCGATCCGGGAGCTCGCCGGCCGCCGCTCGGCGCCGCGCCGGCCCGCTCCGTCGACTGGAGCTCCGCCCCGCTCGGCGCCACGCCGCCTCCGCTCCGCCAGATCTGGTGCTCGCCCGCCGCCCGCTCCGCCTCCGCTCGGCGCCGTGCGCCGTCGCCGCTCCGCCAGACTGGGTGCTCGCCGGCCGCCCGCTCCGCCCTCCGCTCGGCGCTCGCGGATCTGGGCACTCAGCCTCCGCTCGGCCGCCTCCGCTCCGTTAGATCTGGGCGCTCGCTCGGCTATCCGCTCGCCCTCCACTCGGCGCGCGCGCCGCTCCGCTCTCGCTCCACTCGCGCGCCTCCGCCATTCGGCCGCTCCGCCTTCATCACTTGATTTGTGGAGTTTTTGCTGCTTTGTCTCGTTAGGAGATCGCGCTTGTAAATTTGATGTTTGGAGTTTTCTGTGCATAATCTATGATGGTATCAATTTGTAAATTTGGTGAAGGATCACTCAGCCGCGAGGAAAGAGATATGAACATACACTATTTCGCTTGTTCGCCATTTTGGCTTGAAATGGCTTGTTCAAGCCGTTTTGGCTTGTTCAAGCCATTTTGGCTTGAAAATGGCTTGTTCAAGCCGTTTTGGCTCGGTGGCATCGTGAGTCGTTTTGGCTCGGTCCGCGTGGCGAGTCGTTTGGCTCGTTCGGGCTCGCGAGTGGCTCGAGCCGCCGCCAAGCCGAGCCGAGCCTCGCGTAGCTCGTTTCAACGAGCCGAGCCGAGCCGCAGCTTTGAGCGAGCTCGGCCGAGCCTGGCTCGAGCCGGCTCGGCTCGGCTCGTTTCCAGCCCTAATCTTGGGAGACCAAAATCACCAAACAGTGCGATGGGCTCCGAGCAAAGAGCAGGAAGAGGTAGAGAGGCTCAGCGGGCGAGCGACCGCTAGGCGGCGGCAGCAGGGGGAAAACCACGTGGGCTGGCGTAGTAAGAGAAAGCTATCGTTGCCATCGTCGAGTGCCATTCTCTCTGATCCACTGGCCACTGTCGCCGAGCGCCATCCTCTCCGATCCACCGACCGCTGTCGCCGAGCGTCGTACCGCTGGTTGGAGGGGCGATGGGAGATGGAATTAGTGGCAGTGCTCTGGGGAAAGTTGGGAGACTGTGACCAAATGCTGCTGTGCGGGGAAAGAATTGGTGACGGCGCCGAGGAGGAGGAGGCATGGCACGAGGGTTTGGAGGAGAAAAAGGTGGTGGTTGCGGGAGGTGGAGATCGGGAGGTAGCTGTGAGTAGATGGGGAGAGGAGGCGGCGGGCAAATGCGTTGGGCAGGCAGCGACGGGGGATACGACGCTGCTGGAGGAAGTTGGGGGACTGCGACCAGGCGCTGCCGTAGGGGAAGGAATTGGTGGCGGCACTGAGGAGGAGGCGCGGCACGAGGGTTCGGGGGAGAGAAGGAGGCGGTGGTTGCGGGAGGTGAATTGGTTGCGGAAGGCGGAGGATGCGGGGAAGAGAAGAGGAGGAGTGTGGCCCACGTGTCGACCTGACCTTTTCTATGAGGAGTAGAAGAACTATCTACATGCAATTTTGGACGGCTAATCTTTAATCGGATGGCTGAGAAAAGAGAAGGGAGAACGAACCAATGACCACTCATATTTTTATAATAGTAAAGATTTGCCTATACATTGCTACCTACCTGTTTGTGCTTGTCATTGTTTCTTAGGATCAAAAGAACCCTGCGATGAGGTGGTGTGAGGGCACAGTGATAAGTTTTTCAATTACAAAGTTGGAGGTTAAACATAGTATTAGGATCTAAAAAAAGGATGGATTTTGGCTTTATGGCTTTAAGAGTGATCAGTGAGTAGATGTGGCCTAAGCTGGTGGAGAGTGATGGCTTTGGTGCAATTTGTTATGATCTTTGTGCAGAGAAAGTGCAGGGGTTAAGGAGGATGGAACTGACTATTGGCTTGTACCATGGGACGATTCCCTGATACTCTCCAAGTTGCTTCGCATTAGACTAAATTTGAGGCCAACGTGAGCCATGACATCTTGTATATTCTAGACTCTAGTGAAAAATAAACAAGCATGAGGTGATCCCCAAATGGTTGTGCTTTTGGCCATGCATTTCTTTCTTTCTTTTCTACGAGAACATGCTTTTGGTCATGCGTTACAAACTGACCGCCAATCCAGGTCTAGTTGGTACTTCTTTTTGCAAGAAGAACTCTTCATGGCCGACATGATTAAGTTATTCATATTCGTAGGCTTGAAAGTTGAAAGGCCAGTGTTGATGGATCTTACTCAAGGCGTACGTGTACGTCTCGTTCAAAATCGACATGTTAATTACAAGACGAGCCGTGATGATGTATACTCTTTCTAGAGAATGCATCAGCCAAGAACTCTCTAAAATGTGTGAATGCAGACTCCTAAAAATGTCCGATCAGCTTGGAAGAAGCATCGTATATATGGTCGATCATGGGCTCATGGCTGATCCAATGTACTTTGGTTCATTCCTACGCTGATTGGTCGCTCAGATCGTGAGTTCTCAACTCTTACTTTCAAGAACACCGTACGTCTAGCCATTCCGCCGCGGCGCCAGCAGGCGCGCATAAGCCTTTTCAATGATCAAGCAAGCAGTATTTTTCAGAACTACGCAACGCAACGTTTGTCACTATCTCTTTCAGATAATTTAGTCACGGTTTACATTGCTTTGCAATGCCTTTAATTTCACTAGGTGCCAAGCTGATACAGTATCACATCAGTCATGCATGCACGTAACGTAACTCTAATCAGCACGGAGGGAATCAGAATGAGGCTTCGGATTTCAAGAGAGGGACGCAGGTTCGTTTTAGATAACAGCATGCCATATTGCTCGGAGGTAGACATGGAGCGCGGTGGGGAAGATCAACAGGTGCGAAGAAGAAGATCATAACTGGCTTTGATACCACGTGAAACGGTGAAGAAAGAGATGTTAGGAGAGTCGCCACACAAAGGGGCATTTCTTTCCTGTGTATCTATAGATATACATGTCGTTGATTACAGTCGAATTACATAGGAAGATAACAGCTAAATCAATTAGTAAGATAGCAATCTTATCTATACAAAGAAGCTATCTTATCTATACAAGGAAGCTAGCCAAACGACAGGTGCTGAAGTCATGGAGGCAGACATGGTCGCAGGCGATACGCTCAGCGGTACTCAATATCGCTAACACTTTTGAACAAACATGTTTGTCATGCTTGCAATGAAGGTTACGTACTATTTACTGAGATGGTGCATGCATCTTACTTAGATGTTGAAATCTGTTACGTACGTATGTTTGCTTACAAAAATATTATGGACAGCATTAACAATATGCAAGGTCCAATATGATCAATCCTAGCTACATGTTTGGATACACACATACAAAATTGTTCTTGACACTGACATATAAATGGGCCATTGGTAGTGACTTGGTTTATTAGTGATCAAAAGGAGCTGGAGCCAACAATTATTGGTTCTAGCAACTAGTGGCTTCTGGTAAACAAATTTTGGCTAAGTCTTACATTAACATGTTTCATTTATAAACTGACGATCCTACATAAACAAAGAATCAAACCTTTTTCTACGAAACCTATTAGATGTTTAGTACACCCTTTTATCTGAACAAAGGACTTTCTGTCAGTATTTTTTGAAAAATTAAAACAGTGCATTATTTTTTCCTCTGAATTTACCTAGTTCTTTGGGATCAGTACATCAACGGAATAATGGAAGCATACCTTTTTTCCTGGAAAAAAGGGAGAGAATAATGGAAGGACAGGAGAAAGAGGTTCCAACAAAGTGTGAATTGGTGGGGGCAACCTTCCTTCAAATATGAGAGCCTTTGTCCCACTCAGGGCAATAATTTGGACAATGCATGCAGCAAATGGAGCAGCCAATGTCATCTCTACCTCACATTTTCTTTATTTGGATAGGCACAACACATAGGCTCCCCTTGTGCCATGCAGGTCCCTCCCATGGATGCATTGCTTTCAGAAGCTAACGGGGACAGGAAACCTCAACTTGTGGAGAAGAACACTATGTGCGTCACCAATGTTACATGCGACGGCTGCGGAACGACGAAGTAAACAAGATCAATCACAGAGAGACACGAGATTTAACGTGAAAAACCCTCTCAATGCGAGAGGGGAAAAAACCACGGGCGCCAGCCAGCAACAATCTTCACTATATCGGGGTGAGGTTACAATGCCGGGGATTTACAACTCTAATATCGTATCCCAAACGGCGGCTTACAGGAGATATTCCGCTCCGGCCCTAAGCCTCCGGCGACGGGCCTCCGCTACGCTCCGTCCAGAAGCTGGCCTAATGTATAGAATTTGGATCACAAATCAACATACTCCACCTTGAGACAAATTCCTTCCTGTAGCATAAATCAATCCTTCATCCTGAACACAACAAAGAAAGAAATACTTTCGGCGCCACATAGCCTCTTGGGCTAAGCTGTAATACCAACTAAGCTTGAGCAAAGCTCAAACTTAGCAACAGGAACTGGCTTTGTCAACATATCAGCAGGATTTTCATGAGTGCTAATCTTGCATACCTTTAGCTTACCCTTTGCAACAATATCTCGACATAATTATATTTAATCTCAATATGCTTTGTCCTCTCATGAAACATCGATCTTTAGTGAGATAAATTGCACTCTGCTGTCACAAAACAGATTAATGCAAGAATCAACTCCAAGAAGCTCAAGAAACAAACCTTTCACCAAACCGACTCTTTACTTGCTTCACAAATAGCCATATATTCGCTTGGTGGTGGACAGCGCAACAACATCCCGCAAATGTGCCTTCCACTCACAAGACAACCTCCAATGGTAAATACATAACCTGTGAGAGACCTACGCTTATCCAAATCACCAAGATAATCTGAATCAACATAGCCAACGAGTTCCTTTTCAGTCCCCGCCAAACTTCAAACAAGCATCCGATGTGCCTTGCATGTACCGAAAATCCATCGAACGGCCTTCCAATGCTCTTTACCAGATTAGCCATATATCTACTAACTATACTCATAGCATAAGATAAATCCGGACGAGAGCAAACCATGACATACATCAAAGACCCAACAAAGACTAGCATACGGAACTCGGACATGTACTCAATCTCCTCATCGGTGCTAGGACATTGTGAAGTCGACAATTTAAAGTGAGGTGCAATGGGAGTACTAACGGGCTTTGAATCATGCATGTTGAAACGATGGAGCACTTTCGAATATAATTTTCTTGACTAAGAAACAATAAACCGAAGCACGGTCTCTAGTAATTTCCATACCTAGAATTTTCTTAGCAGCACCAAGATCCTTCATATCAAATTTATCGCTCAATCGAGCCTTCAATGCGATGATTTCTTTCTTGCTCTTGGCAAGAATCAGCATATCATCAACATATAACAGCAAGTATATAGGTGATCCATCAACAAATTTAATGTAGACACAGCTATCATAATCAGATCTTTTAAAGTTATTTGATAACATGAATGAATCAAACTTCTTATACCACTGGCGAGGAGACTGTTTCAAACCATATAAGGACTTCTTCAATTTGCAAACATGATCCTCCTTACCAGGCACTATGAACCCTTCTGGTTGGTCCATGTATATCTCCTCCTCAAGATCTCCATGCAAGAATGCTGTCTTCACATCTAGCTGCTCAAGCTCAAGATCACGCATAGCAACAATACTAAAGAATGTACGGATTGAGCTATGTTTCACAACTGGGGAGAACACATCATTGTAATCAACACCCGAATCGATGAAACCTTTAGCTACTAACCTTGCCTTAAATCTTGGAGGCTCACTAGGAGATAGACCCTCCTTCCTCTTGAAGATCCATTTGCAACGCACGGTCTTCTTATTTTTAGGCAAGCGCACCACGTCCCATGTGCCATTTTTCTCCAGGGACTGCATCTCTTCTTGCATACCGAGATCCACTTCTCATGATCTCCGAAGCAATGGCTTCAGCAGCGTGAGTCGCTCATGATTGTTCTCCACTGCTCAGCACAACTAAGAGCATAATGAATCAAATTACACTCTTCAATTAATCGGGATTGAGGACCACAACTCCTCTTTTCTCTGCGAAGTGCAATAGGTCGATCGTCTTGCTGCAAAACAGAGATAAGTGCTGAACAGATCAATAGTATCATCAATAAATTCATCTCCCGATCATCCACGTGCTCCACCGCACGCTCATATTCTCACGCTCATCATCGATCATGCGGTACAATATCTAAGGGTAAATGTCATTAAACATCACGATTCATTAAAAACAACACTTCGCTCATGAAAGTCTTTCTTGTTTCAGGATTCCATAGCTTATATCCTTTACTCCGAACCATAACCAAGAAACAAACACTTAATAGCTCTAGGCTCCAATTTTCCATTATCAACATGAGCATAAGCGGTGCAACCAAAAACTCTCCGTGTGAATAATCGCAGATGTACCGCACCATACCTCAATGGGAGTTTTCTTGTTGAGTGGAATAGAAGGCACTGTTGATCAAATAGCATGCGGTGTTGGCGGCCTCGCCCAAAAACGCTTGCTCATCTTTGCGTTGGACAGCATGCAACGAGCCTTCGATATGATGGTTCTGTTCATGCGCCACCACACCATTCTGCTGCGGAGTGTACGGGATGGTGTGATGCCTCACAATGCCTTCCTTTCGCAATAATAATTAAACTCATGCGAGCAAAATTCACCACCATTATCGATGCTGAAGCGACTTTACCTTCTTCTCAGTTTGCCTTTCTATCATGACTTTCCAATCTCTAAAAGCAGCAAATGTATCATCTTTACCTTTCAGAAAATAAGGCCACACTTTTCTAGAGTAATCATCAATGATAGTAAGCATATAATTTGCACCACCATACGAGGTCTTACGAGAAGGCCCCCACAAATCAGCATGTACATACTCAAGTATACCTTTGGAGCGATGTACCGAGGCATTGAACTTTACCCTCTTGTGCTTACCAAAAATGCAGTGCTCACAGAAGTTCATCTTACTCTGAGTGCAGCCATCTAGCAGGTTCCTCTTCATCAATTCTGCCATACCAAGTTCACTCATGTGTCCAAGACGCTTATGCCAGAGGTTAGTATTATTATCGAGACGAGAGCAGTAGTAGCGGAACCACGCAATGTACTTCCTCTAAGCACATATAACTTGGCGTAATTCATATCACCAACCATGTAAACAGAGAACCTCTTAATACCTTTAAAACTCCACCAAGCGAGTACTTGTACCCATCATCATCGAGTGTGCTGAGGGAGATGAGACTTCTTGCCATCCTTGGTATATGTCGCACATTGTCCAGCGTGCGAACCATGCCATCATGTGTCCTGATCTGAACAGATCCAATGCCCACGATCTCACATGGGCTGTCATCTCCCATGCGAACGACATCTCCACTCTGCACAGGCTTATAAGAACTAAACCATTCTCTGTTAATGCAGATATGAAACGAACATGCCGAATCGAGTAACCATTCATCATGACCAGCAACACAACCAAGCAAATACGATAAGGCAATCTCCGAATCAATACTATCAAGACCGAGACAACAGAGGCATTACCTTGATTTATTTTTCTCGTTGGTGTGCAGCATTCCTCTTCTCCTTATTCTTTAACTTATAGCAATCCTCGATGAAGTGGTTCGTTTTCTTGCGACTTGCGAACTTCTTATCCACGGACTTTGAACGTCCTTTACCATGCGGCTCTTGTCGCGATTGTTGTTATCATAGGACTTCGCTCAGATCGCCTCGACCGCAACGCCTCGCCTTGGAGGACGATGGCTCACCCCGCACCATACCTTTCATCTTCTCCTTACTCTGGAGCGCCTCATAAACCTCCGCTAGGGTTAGTTCATCACGGCTTAACAATATGGTGTCACGGAAATTTGAATGTGAACTAGGCAGTGAGCATAGTAACAGAAGACCTAAATCCTCATCATCAAATTTTACCTCCATGGATAACAGATCGGCCACGATCTCCTTAAAGACCGATATGTGGTTCAACACCGATCCTCCCTCCTGCAACTTGTGCGAGAACAACTTCATCTTCATGTGCATCTTACTGGTGAGATCTTTTGACATGCAGATCGATTCTAGTTTCACCAAAAGTTCTACAGCAGTTTTCACCTGCAGCACTTCTTGCAAAATATCATTAGAAAGATGAAGTTGAATGAGCGAAAGAGCCTTACGATCTTTACGTTTCTCCTCAGGAGTCCATTGATCCTTCTCCTTCTTCCCGAAGCAATCTAGGGCATCATCCAGATCCTGTGATTGGGCGAGAATCGCCCTCATCTTCACTTGCCACAGCGAGAATCTCGTCTTGTAGTCGAGTAGCGGTAGATCAAACTTCACCGACGCCATCGCGATGCCCGATCTGAAGAACCAAGGCTCTGACACCACTTGTTACATGCGACGGCTGCGGAACGACGAAGTAAACAAGATCAATCGCAGAGAGACACGAGATTTAACGTGGAAAACCCTCTCAATGCGAGAGGGAAAAAACCACGGGCGTCAGCCAGCAACAATCTTCACTATATCGGGGTGAGGTTACAATACCGGGGATTTACAACTCTAATATCGTATCCCAAACGACGGCTTACAGGAGATATATATAACAGGGAAATCCGCTCCGGCCCTAAGCCTCCGGCAACGGGCCTCCGCTACGCTCCGTCCAGAAGCTAGCCTAATGTATAGAATTTGGATCACAAATCAACAACCAAGGCTGGCCTTCAATTGTTCAAGCACCTTTAAGCTGACTATAGCTGTAGCTAATGACCAATGGAACTCACGAGGAGATTCCTTGTGCTTTTGACTATGCATATACACACATTATTCCCTTGTGCCTTGGATGCTTTGACTAGGTGCTTTAGCTGAATTTTAATTTAGCCTAGCTTTGGGTTATGTATACTTGCAGGTTACAAATATTTCACTTTTCTTAATTGGCAGTATAATTAATTAAGACAAAGTAGAAAAGACTTGTACTGTGCAAATTCAGTGTGTGATAGTCTAGGGAAGGAGATGGAGGAACAGAAAGGTCAGAGTATACCAAAGAAGAATGGAACCTTAAACAACGGCTGAACATCCAAGGTCAGAAAGTTAAGTGTGTGTCAGCACCAATACGTTGAGATTAGCAAGTATGTTTCCTGAACCAGTTATCCAAGTGCTCTTGCAATGCCACATGTCGCCATTGGAGTACTACTCCCAGGGGACAGCTACTGAACACCAAAGGTCTGTGAAAGATTTGCTACTTCTGAAGCGCGGAATTTCCTTTGCGCCTCATGACTCCCCTGGAGACCTGAAGCCTGAAATTGAGAACTCTGCAACAGAGACCATCTAGGGAGAGGAACAACCCAATGCACACATGAATGTTTGCCTGCAGCAAGTTGATGAGGTGTTGCTGCCAAAGGCGATGGATTATCTTTACCGCAAGGATGAAGCAACCATGTTTGAAATGTCCTGGAAAATCAGCCCATGGCACCGCGCATTTTTCGATAGAAAAGACAAGCACACGGATGCTAATTGCTCGCAAGACCAGCAGACAGGTCAGGAACAAGATGGCATTGACCTGGAAGATGAGAAGGTGAAGCGATTGAAGCACATATGCAAAGACTTAATTATGGACTATACTCGAGTCAGAGAGGTTACGGAGCACAGCAACTTCATGGACTTCCTTGACTTCAACCTGCTTAACTATCCCTAGAGTTAGTGAGCGAGTTTTTTTGCTATTATGGTACCCTCTAAGTTGGGCTTCACTGAAACGGTACTTATACCGTGGGCTTCTCCCAAATAGTACTCTTGTACTTAAGACTTCTCTCAAATATTATTCTCAAGGATTTTAACTCAAATAATTTGATTTTCGAATTTGTACT